>WJFB01001068.1:0-38423 GCA_009870185.1 Pygmarrhopalites habei
TGTCATTCTTTTTTGGACTATGACATTCAGAGATTAGAGAGACCATATTTAATTAATAATTACAGATTGTAGAGTCACTACACATTATCATGTGTCAAATACAATTCATAATTAAATTTATTTGGTTCAAGATTGCACAAAAAGTCTCGTCTGCTTCCCCTTGAAATTATAAATAATATGACGTATGACTATCATTTTACCACTCGTGTTTTTATACCAAGATTCATTACCAAGTTACCTACTCGTAAACACTTACAGAAAATTAACAAAACAAAAAATAAGAAGATCAATTACTTCGCGAGAGAGAGAGAGAGACGTAATAAGTTTGGCAGTCAAACTTGTTCAAGTTTCACAAAACCCCGTGTTGTCTCCATTTCATGGAAATGGGGAGAACAACCTTTCTTAAAACTAATTAATAATAGCAAAAACTGTAGAATTTTATGCACAAAAGTATTTCTTTGGTCAATCTAGCTGGATTTTATTTCCACAACGAGAGTCTCTTTGTTGTGAAAAACTTCCCTCTTCAAAAAATCTATTAAAGTCAAAAGTTACCTACGAACCTCAAACCAAACTTTCAAAAGTCAAAAATCTTTACAATCATTAGATGACTACACTAATATTTTAATCCTGTCGCTTCAAAAACGAAAAATGAACGCATAATAAACGCATAATTGATTTTTGGGTGTTTTCTTGGCTCATTTGACCCCTCTTCATCTGTCCCTAGATTTAACCTAATGTAATAGATTCTATTAACTGTGTTGTCTAATTATTCTACAAGAAACCACTCCGACTCATAAGTAAGTAAGTACGCATCAGTCCTTTAGATATTATTATTTATGATAAATATTGTGTCATACTGATATGTAAAACGCACCACTGAAGTTCTTTACAGTTACAATGTAAAAAGAAAAGCTTCCACTGAGATCCCTACAGTCAATTTTTTTGTAAAGAAAATAATTCGGTTTTTCCTATGAAAACGTTTTTTGAATAATAATAAAGTTATTTACCATGTATCTTAACACTTCCACAAACACACACACTCTTTGTCCTATTGAAGGAGCAAACTCAATTTTGTGAAGACAACAAAAACTTGACTCACACACTCTACACTTTCCCTATGAATACTGAATATTCTATAAAAAAAATGTATTTTGAGCCATTTCATTGGGCAATTACATTCAAATTGATTTTGATTATGCTTAATTAAGTTGACGACAGGATTCATCAATCAATCACAGGTACATGACGACGAGGACGTCATGTGACCACGTTATAATAATTTTTTGTGGAGTTTACATTATATCCGAGCATTCAATAAAGTGTAATATCAATCCTGGCTACGAGTACAAAGCTGGACAATGATAATTAACCAATAGTAATTAATAAAATGCTTTTAGCTGCGTCTATCAAATTGTCACATGATGTGCAAAATCCTCTTCTTCTCCTCCCTCCCAACAATGGAGGAATCAAAGGGCAGTGGGAGGGGACCAGTCATAGTGGAGGGGACCAGGATTTTCATGGAGGAGCTGCATATGATGTGGTCTCGGAGGTAGATGTTGAGGATGTTGATGATGAAGGTGAGGAGGAGGAGGAGGTGGTTGATGTGGTGGACACAAAGATGCTCTCATAATGTCATCTGCACAATGAGGTCGTGGTCCAGGTTCGGGTGTGTACTTGAATTTAAGTCCAGTAGCATAAATTATCCCATCACTACGTACTAGGGAGACGGGGACTTGAGTCGGTTGACGAACCCACAACCATTCATTTCGGAAGGCTGAAATGTCTGGGACAACACACAACATACTCTCTTGACACCTGAACATTGTCTCAGCCTCCACGTCACCAAACCACACACGGAGATTCGGTGAAAAGTTTTCACCCGTCAACTCGATCATTGCTACATCACCTCCACCATTCAGCTGTCAACAAAGAAAACACAAAAAAGGATTGTACTACATCTCAAAAATCCTAGTCAGTTACATAATGATCAATTTTTGCATAAAATTACGCTTGAGGTAAAGTTACACATCACAACTCAACACGAGGGAAAAGAAACGGGAGAGAAAAACAATGTAAATACCGTTGTTCAATATGTTAAACTTTGACTACACCATCCAAAACAAGGTAAGAAAAAATATGGGGGGAGGGGTGAGTAAAAAGAAGAAATTGGGTCGTCAACTTATCCCAGTCTGTGGTGTACAGGTGTAGTACTATGTATGTAGTAGTACACCTAGTATAGTAAAAGAACAAGGCAAGGAGGAATTGAATAGGGAACTCAGAGATCAGGGTGAGAAAAGAACCGAGAGAAGATTTCACAAGAATTTTCACAAGAGAAAATATTTTCTGCAGTGTCCAGTCAACCTGCAGTTCTCACTACCGTCAAACGAAGACGAGAGAAGCCACAGAGTGCATCATCAACAAAAACCCCACTGCACAATTAAGACAAACAAACTTGTGTATTTTGTACACGTACATAAATAAACCCTTTGACTCAAATATAAGACTAGAGGTTCAATTCAGACCTCTAAAGACAATTTCCTTCTTTTTCCTAATTCTTCAAATTATTATGTAAGACATAGCACATCTAATTCCATTCACTCGTTGTGTAGTTATTGTCCCCTTGTTTGTTATGATTAAATAACTACCGATCCTCCTATATTTGTATGGGGACCACCGTAGCAGTTCATCTTTTGTCTATTTATTAGCACTTTATCAGTTTATTAGCCTCAGCTTAGAAGAGCCTTGAAATGGAAATTGTGTGTCTCCCCTTCAATAATTTAATCTCTATATACTTTGTCATTTTCTTTTGAAAAAAAATTGATGGATTTTGTTTTTAAAAAAAGATTATAAATCCGTGGAGATGTGATCTACACCTATATAGAGTAACAGAGATTTTCGATAGATACACAGATGAAGGGCGGTTAGAGAAAGGGAGAGTGAAGGACGCTGATTGTTTTGACACCCTTTCTCCCTACCCTTTCGAGTTGTTCACTCGAGTGGAATTTCAGCTTATTTACAAAACTGAAAAAAGAGACTACTACAGAGGGGTTTGTATTTGTGTGTGTGTGTGTGTGTGTATAGACCGTCACACACACACGCACGTGTCCGATTAAGTCTTCCCCAACACCCCGTGTGTGTACATACGAGGAATTGTCTTTATAAATCCGAGTGTAGCCTCAAACTGATGGATACACAATGTACAATGAAATGAGGGACTCTTAACTGTCTCCTTTGTATATCATTTCATTTGTATAGATTTCTCGCTCTGTGAATTCTCCCTCTTGTGAATGAGATGGATTTTGAAGGAGGCACTACACACAAAAAAATGTGTGCTGAGGGGGTGAAATGGGTAATAATCATCTTGAACCATTTTTCAAGGGAGGTGGGGAGGGGTAGAAAAAAAAATTGATTCTTTTTTGCAATGATACTTGAAAATTTATTTTTTCACTTACATGGAGGCTATGAACGACAGGAACTGGGGTGATTGGGCTTGTGACTGGGCCCATACCTTCAAAAAATTGGTACTCAGCTTTGTCCGTACTGATGATCGTCCAGGATGCTCCATCATTTATCATCTCTTTGTTGGGCTCCTTGGGACAAGGGGTAGCCTACAATTTCATCACAATATTATTTTAATTAAATGTCCCTTCCATTCCACTAACAAGAGTCGTAGTTCATCAAAGGTGGAACAAAGTTTCGTGTGGGACAGGATTAAATGTCAAGAACCTATTATAAAAAGGATTTTGCAAAATGTTGATTCGTGAAATGGAGTATACTTAAATAATAGAATTAAAATGGGTTGTAAATGTAAGAGGGATGCTGAGAGAGACATGAAGACATGTAAGAAGAAGGCCATGGAGTTTGTGGGGTGAATGAGCTGATGTCTCAAGAGAGAGAGAAAAAAAGTCAAAGATTTTCATCTTTTCAAGAACACGAGTACAAAGATCTTTCAAAAAATACACTTGTACCTTCACCGTCTTTTTTTGTCCGTCGTCCAAGAAGCAGTGAGCAATGAGTCATGAATGGATATCAGAGGAGAAGCCAACACACACACACACACACACTACGTGTGTGTATAATATCAAGCCGAAACTTTACACAAAATTGCTATAAGAGTACGTAGACTCTTTAATGATACATTGTACAGGTAATAGCGTTACCTCAAACTGTCTACTAGGTACTTTGCAGCTTAAATTGTACTGTGTGGCTCACAAAAAGGAGAAGAGATTTGTAGACATAGACTATCAACTCAAGTGGTACAATAAAATTTAAAAAATATCCATCTTTATGGTCTAAATATGATGATATGATGGTTACAGTGAGTGTTGCAATTCGGCAAAAAGTCATTTTACTAGACCAAGATGAGAATCATATTTGCAGACTTTAGTGGAGGAAAAACAATTACTTCTATTGCAATAATGAAATGTACAAGTCATTAAAAGGTTGAAGACTTTTTAATCCTTTTGATATATGGTAGTGCAGGATGCAATGAGGATACTTAAAAAGTTTGAGACTGTCTTAAATTTTTACTCATCAAAATCCATCTGAGAAATGTCTAGAGAGGAAGAGAGAGAGAGTATAACAATAAAATGGGAGGAGGAGGATTTAAAGTAAATTTAGATGACTTACAAAAAACAGTCCTCCACTCACATATCATTGTGTGTGTGATTATAGTTTGTAGATATAGACAAGCATCATGATTTTACATTTATGTAGTCACTTTAACTATGTAAGCATGCAATGAAGCCTTTTAATTTTTTTTATTTCTCTTTTCACGACTCACATTATGTGTGTGTGTACACAATTAAATTTCATTCTGTAGGTCCACGACAGTCTAACTTAACTGAGGAGCCTGACAGGTGAATTGAAATTTTCAAAAGCTTCCAAATGTGTTGTATTACGAATGTGAAGAATGAAAGGCAAAGTACATAGCCTTTTTGATAGTCTATCGAACTATCTTTTAGTCTCTACACAAAATAATACAACTGGTTCGTTCCTTATCCCCTCCAATATTCATTCACACACTGCTATGGGCGTACTAAAGAAAAAAGTGGAAGTTTTTAGTGACTGCCGAGTCTTGAGTAGTAGTAGGTACATATTATTTTCAATCACGCACACAATCCACACTGGACATGACATGAGTCTTGCATAAGTACAGTGCTAGTTTTTTTCAAATCAATTTTCATTTGACTATTTCGTACTAAATGATTCAATTATTTTTCACATCTGACTTTTTGCTGTCTAACGAAACAAGATGACACACACAAACAAGGGAAGACAAGAGGAAGAGAGACAAAAGGAGTGAGCGTGTCGTGTTCATATTTTTATAAGGACCGTGAGAAATTTCGGATCATTATTATACTTTTGCTTCATCCTTTACACATAATATAACTTCTCTGTCTCTCTCTCTATTTATCCATGGTAGAGAGACACACTACTGTAGTCGTCTTCTAGTTTAAAAAGTGTTTTTAATAAAGCTCAGAACAAGAACAACATGCACCCTAAAATTGCTCCATCCTCACTACACACAAAATTTTATTATTATATGGAATGAGTAATAAGATATATGTATTTGTTTTACCTTACTTTGTTAAAAATTGTTCAATCCAAGCATGATTTCCTCACAAAATGTGTGTCCCTTAATGGCATTATGTAAAGAACAAAGGTGTACCAAAACATGTGCTGGCACAACAAGGACTGTATTCTTATTTAGTATGTACTGTAAGTATAGATAGGAAAAGGGGAATGTGACCGAAGGAGTGATTGCATGTGTGCGGTGATTTTGGTCGGACAATTGGACACTCTGATTTGTGTCCAAATTGAAAGGTGAGTCCAGCGACGGACAGACGGAAAGGGAACAATTCGATGTCAGCCAGTCACGAGTGACATTCAGAAATATTTGATGAAATGGTGGGTTTTCCACTCAACTCTTTGAATTAAGGATCGTGTCGTGATTCACTTAATCAGTGATTCCCCTCCATCCCTTCTACTATCCAACACACGTCTCTTATGTCATCTCAGAGTAAAGGTACAGTGCAATCAAGGCCGAACAACCACACACACATGTTACCATAATCAACTATTAATGCCGGTTGAAATGGACCACCGCAAGTCGTGTCCCTCTTTCTCTCCCTTGTCCCAGTGACATGTCATGTCCGACTAAAAATACACATGTGAAAATGTCACCTGGGGTGGATGGTTCTACCACAAAACCACTTCTTCAAACTCTTTTCAGGATGCTTCTGACAAATTTATTTTGGCAGATTTTTAAGGAATTCAATGTAAATATTAGCTGTAAATTTTTTTTGTTTTTGTCAACCCCCAAAAACTGTAAGGGTTAAATTTCGAGCTAATTAGAAAACCACAATTTGACTTATTTTGACTATAGTCAACGCTTTGTGCATACAATTATGAGAATGGGGGAAATGGTAGCGGTACAAATTTCTGAGATTCATGATAAAGATCATGATCCATGACCTGTGTGTGTCCCGTTAATTTTGGTTTATGAGAGAGACTGAAATATATGCCGAGGGTATAAAATTGGAATGATAATTTGAAAAGAGAGAGAAAAGAATAGTATAGTTTAGGAGATGACAAACCTGGAATTGTATGATTCTTTCTTGTGATAAGCAGAGGTACATTCTTTCAGTATCTTTCATGTAGAAAGCACATTTATGAAGTTGGGACACCGGGTCATCTGCATCGAGAAGGGCCATTTGTTTATCTACCTGAAATTTCAATAAATATTTTAGTTCCATTACTTCTTTGGAACCTTGACTTTAATTTCAACTCCGGTCGACAACCAATGACGACAACAACAAAATTGCATTTTTTTCTAAAGTCATCAATAATCCTTCCTTTCGGATATAAATAAGCAGAGATGGAGAAGGGATTTACCTTTCGAATTATAAGGCGAGGTAAAGCCATTTCAGTTACACTACAAACGAGTTTGACGGTGCTACCGTAATGAATGTAACCATCCCTAACGCTGAACTCTTCAGAGTCCGGTTCATTGTCGTCTACTATGGCATCAAGGATTCAAACCAGGGACAAAGAAAAGAGAGGACCGTTAGAACATACATCCTTAATCATCATTCATCTCAAATCACATTTAAACTAGATCTCCAAAAGTGTTCCAAGAAATTATGATGTATTTTCTCACCCAAATGAATTGTGAAAGCACCCCTGTAAAGAATTCCACATTATGATTAATTTGAATCACTTTGTGTAAATTGATGAGAGATTAATTGAGGAGGACTTACCACTGTGTGGAAGACGCATGAAAATTCCCGTTCTCCACATGAAGGTATCTTGTACTCACGGTTTGTGACCGGAGTCGATTGAACAAGGCAACTTTTGTTCCACTGGCTATACACACTGTTAAAAAAAAGGGACAATTTTTAGTACAAAACTTTTATATATAGATTATATTTGAGTTTGGACACTCACAGTCAGCATTCTTGAGGGATTGTTTCTTCTTCGATGGTTTTGATATCACTTTGATTCGTTTACTGTGGAAAAGTCCAATGTCTTGTCCATTCCCATAAAACATTTTGACAGACAACATGAAATGTTTCCGTTTGTCCGAATCTGATATGTAAAGGGTTTTGGCTGCACAGTATTGCTGGAAATAAAGATTCAATGATTGTTGAGAAATGTTCGAAAATAGCTAATCGAATTAGCGGAGATTTGATCATTTTGAGCTTTACCTTGCCATTCAGATCCAGCTGCTGCATATCTTGGTCAGAGTTACCGATGCCGATGAAGGCACAGAGTTGAGAGCTGTGTAATAAAGTAAAGTAAGTTATGCTTGTCTTTCTTTTGTGACGTGTCTAACAGAAAAGGTCAACGGACATTTGGAAGTGGACTCACCTTTGCTCACTTTCTCCCTCCTTCAGTAGTTGATCACGTTTCCTCCTCCACCCATCCCCATACAGATAGATACAGGGCGGGGGACAGAAAAATCTTTTCTCATTCCCGTATGACTTCTGAGCAACCTTTGCATGTTGTATCACGAGCACCATGTCACCCCGATCCCGAAGGTACCTCGTCATCGCATCCCGTGTCAGCCGTTGTTCCTTACTCCGGTATATTGACGAACTGTCGTTATTTAAATACTCACCGTCAGAATACGCACCCCAGTCAAAATGCAAAAGTAAAAGATTTTCAAAGAGAAAGTAAAGGCTCACCTAAATCTTTCAAAGGGGACTGGAGGGGAAGGGGTAGGGAGGGGAGAGGGAGGTGTGTGAACGGGATGCGGCAACAAACCTCCATGTGTCAAACCGAAATGGGGAGGCAACCCGCCTGGTGATGCACTCTTCATGTGGGTCAGGTGATGTTGATGACCGTGGAGTAAACTTGGATCTCCTCCATTCATCTTCTCGGGGGGAGTCAGAGAACCCGGGACGTAACTATTGCTACTGTGCGGGTGATCTAGAATACAGATTGAGAAACGCACACATTAATCACTCACTCCTCCATAACAGTTCATTATTATTAAACTCTCATTTGTTCCACAATTCCCTACTTTGTTTATCTTATTTTGGAAGAGGGTAGACTAAAGACAAACAAAATGTTTCCAAAAACTTTGGAGATTAATTGAATCAGGGATTTTCATTATGATCCGCAGAATGAATTTTTTTTAAAACTACGCACACAACCCGAGCTTCGAAAACGCATCTGAAAAGAGAAGAGGGCTGTGTATTTCGAAAGTGTGGATGTAAATTGGTTAGAAACTACAGAACAAGAAAGGAGAAAGTGGAGGTAAACAAGTAGATTCAATAAATAAAAAATTGTTGAATTTAATATTCAATGGATTCGATCCCACACATCTGTAAATAGAAAAAGAAGTGAGATCTTATTTTGCTTGTCATTGCATCAAGGAGTATTTAACAAGGATTTTCATCTTTTTTCCCCGTCTGTCTGTGTCTGTGTAGGGATGCACAGTCCATAAATACACAGACAAAGTTTAAGTAGGAGATGAATGAGAAGTAGCTTTTTAAATATTTCCTTGTTATTATTAAAGATCAAGTTCTTCCTCATCTGAGACCAGACTTTCCTAATTCTGTTTTTCTCCAACTTTCCGAGTATTTCCCTCCCTCACATTCAACTTTTCCTTTTCATTTTTCCTCCCCGTATTTCTTTACATTACACACACACACATTGTTCCACTGGATTCTCTCGTTGTTGGGTGTGTGCGTGTGTGTTTTCCTGAGAAGACACTCTCTTTCTGTTCCGTCTGGTGGTCTTACAGGTATGCAAAATTCCACTTTATAATGTAAAATAAGAAATATCTTCATATTACAAATTATATCTAGCTGAATGCATTCACTTTTCCATCCTCTCTCTCCACACACACACACACACGCGTACTCCTACAGTATGGAACATGCTTTGCGAATACATGGAGGAGTATTTTCCCTATCAACTCCATTATTATACTATTCCCAGCATTATTACCCTATACATCTTTTTTTCTCCCAAAAACGTGGCTGAGTAACAGTACACTAACAGTCTAGCCTAAGAGAGAGAGAGAGAGTGACGTGCGTACAGAATACAAGTCTCACCCTGGAACATATGTATATGTAGTGGGACACTACACCACCTATACATACATTTTTGGCTTGTGTAGGTCGGAAAGGAGGATCGAGTCGAGCCTCTAACTAATAGCACTTTTATGTACGACGAGGAGCTCAAAAAGTGCCTCACGGTTACAATCCACACACAGTCACTCCATGTACAAGTACACATAGGATGTTCCATACACACACACACACTCTCTCCTATGTACAAGGTATGTATGACAGAGAGAGAGAGGGAGAGGAAGGGAGACAGTCTAAGAACCCCGGAACGAACACCTGGGAATTTCCCACGGTACCCCGAAAATTCATCACATGCCTCCCTAACCCATCCGACATTATGAACTGATACTATTCACTTTCCTATAAGTTTCCAAGCACATCTATCTGTCTGTCTCTTTTTCCCAATCGTCCTCCCCTCCTCCTCCCTCTCCTAAATTTCTTCTTCTTGTTGCAGGCTATATTTTGGGCAGTAAGTCTGCATGCTTAGTCCCAAAATGTAGTCCAGAGCTGAAGGTAGTAGCGAAATGTACATACAAATAAAACCCGCCACTCCTTTCTCCTTCCCATTTCCATCTATCTCCAACTCTATAATATACGTCACTTTAACTCTTTCCCCTTCTTTCTCCGTGTGTCTTCAATGTGTTCATCTATGATGTTTCCCTGCATATAAGCATCTCATGCAATAATTCTCTCTCTTTCACCATCACACATCCATATAAGAGAGAGAGAGGGTGTGTATCTTTTTGGTCAAGTCGTGTATAAAGTCTATTTAAAGTGTAGCTACATAGCTATATAGTCATCTCCTGTTTTCTATTTTCCCCCTCCACACTACCCAAGCCTGGGGGAAGAGATGGATTAGAGCTATATTTTATCACCATTTTTTTTCAAAAAAAAGAAAACACATGAATCAATCTAAAGGTCGTGTGGTGTGTTGGAAACGTCAACTGTTCGTGATAGTTGCAAGTCATGGCATTTTAATTTTTGCATTCCTAGAAAGAACAATTCATGTAAGACACGGTGAGCAATTCACAATAAAAAAAATATCTTTGGTGTTTTTGGAGGAAAGAATTTGGTGTCAAATAGAAATTTCTGATAATAGAAAAAAGGGATTCATGCCTTTCTCTATGATTTCGTTTGAAACCGGAAAAATGGATTAAAGCAAGTTTCTTTTTACTAGAAAAAATTAGGTGATAAAGATGAGAAAAATATGTAGCTACATACATGTATAGGTATGTAGGTTCATAAAGTAGGCTGCTGAGGAATAAAAGGAGGATTGTGGAATGTAAATCGAAATTTGAATACTGTGATTATTCGCAAAGACACGAACTGATATAGTGGCAAAAGTTTCAGAAGTTTTTTTTGTGTCCCTCGCCATTGGAGGATATAGACACAGGGATCCTGACTCAATATATCCTTGACAGGCTGGATCATGAACTGAGACTCTGATCGTTAGTAGAAATAGTCGAAAGGATACAAACTGGAGAGAGAGGGAGGAAGAGAAATGATTAATGGTATGTCCTCGGGTTGTACAATTAGCCTCCTTTGTGTCCTACTGCTTGACAAACGTGCCGCTTTATTCCATCGAGACCCATACCCACCAAAAAGAATGACAAGAGAAAGAAAAATTTCGTGTAGTGTCTTCTGTCTTCCAGTCAGACCAGGTCGACAAGCCTGTAATTAGTTTGTAGTGTGTGTGTGGAGAGAGAGGGAGAGGACACTCCACTATTTTTCATTCCCTAATTCCTATCCATTGCACACACACTCTTCGTCATCAATTCGACTGTCTTTGCAAATTTCAATTGGTTTCAATCAAACCTGGAATCATGTCTCAGAGTTTTTATGAAATTTCAAAAATACAGCATTTAAAACTGAAGTAAATAATGGTTGTGACATTATCAATGATAATTTATCCTACACACATTTTTAACTCTGTGTATTCCCTTTCCACATCCATGAGAGAGCACAAAAAGAGTTTCAAAATGTTCGTAGACTAAAAGGGATATTTCCTGCGTGTGTGTGTGTGACTCGGGTTTGAATTTTAAACATTATTTATGCAGGCTTATATAACATTATCCACATTTTTTGTTTACTCTCAGAAATACGAGATTAGGGAAGAGGATCAAGAGAGAGAGAGAAGATGAGGGAAAAGAACACACACGCTCTTCTCTTCGTCATTTGTTGAGCTGTGGACTGGCAAGGAAGAGAGAGAGAGTTTTGTACGCACACTCAACTCCAGAAAAGAGGGGGGTTACACTCTCGAGAGACAAGCTGAAAAGCCAACTAAATGTGAGCACCTTCCTTCCCTTCCCCAAATAAGACTGGAGTAGAGGCTCAAGGAGGAGGAGGAAAGAGAGCCTCTCTTTTTTGCTCCATCCAGACCCTCTCAGCAGAAGAGAAGATGAAGCCGTCTACTACGAAGAGAGAAGCCAGCACAAGATGCATTCTTCTCTTCTGCTATCCTCATGCACTGCCATTGGTACAAATAAAACGGATGCACCGCCAATGGCCACAACGTCAGATATTATCGTACAATAATATAGACCCTGCACTTTTCCTCTTTATATTTTCAAGACATGAATTTCAAAAATAGATTTAAAACCCTAGTCTACCCTCATAGAATAGAATAGCGTGTGTCCTGTACATGCATAAATATATGTACGGAGACTAGTGTTCTGCTGATTTAATTTATAGCCATTAGAAGAGGATTGGAATGGGACGGACAGTCTGAATGGTTTTTGACAAAGACATGGAGGGAGAACTTAATCAGTTCATGTCCATAATTTATTCAGGCAGTGAAGAATTCTGAATGTAATTTGCAATTCAGTTTACGTGACGTCGTCCAACAACTCAGCCCCTCTTCCCTCTCCCTCTCTCTCTATGTGTGTATATGTCTGTGTAGTGTACAACTATTGTACTTTTTAAACATATGCCCACTATTTCAGCATTAAAGTATGTGGAAAGGGGAGAGGAGGAGGAGAGAGAGAGAGAGAGCTTATCTGATATTCAATTAACTTGTGCCGATAATAAATTTGCTCTATTTTTCTGCAATTGTGTCTTGATTTTTTATTCAGATTACAAGGCAGCCTGAGAAAACCAAGTTGCTTATAGAGTCTATCATTAATTTTTTTATTGTTAGTGGCCGCCGTGCAAGTATACTATGTGCATGAGTGTGTGTGTGTGTGTTCGAAATAAGCATTGTTATATCTGTGTGTGTGTGTTCTTCTACTGAATGAGTGTATAAAAATTTCTCCCATTAGGACTATAATATTTATATATAAAAAATAATATTCTTTTACATTATTTGTGTTGAAATTTTTCCTAGCTAATGATTCCAAGGGTCATTTCATATTTTTGAGGTTAGAGCGGAAATGTTAAATTATAATAATAATATTCTCTCTTCTCTCCTGTCTTTCTCTGTGTTGCTGTTGTGTGCAAAAAATTGCACTGTACACATTATTCTTTAATAGGATTTTATTACCCTTCGCTCTTCTTTTTTTTCTTCTTGTTATGATGGTGCATAATGGAGTGAGGTATTTTGTTCAATTAAGTGTTTCTCCTGTCATTAAGCTGACATGTGTGATTAAATACGAATTTAATATTTAATTTTACAATTTACGTTGGGACATCACAAATCTAGAACAATTGTATTAAAAATCCAATTGTACTGTGCCTGTGACTGTGTTTGTAAAATATATGGAGGAAATATTATTATTACAACTCCTACGCCAAGATTATGAGTCATTATTTGTCAGTTTAGTACCGCCGTCATTATAAAAAGGGTGAAGAAGTGGAAGAAGTTGACGGTATTAAATTAATTTGAAAGGATGCCTTCCTACCAGTGTCTACAAAATATACACATGAAATGTGGGATTTCTCCTTCATATTATAAAAAAGACTCGGAGGGTACAAAGTCAATTGAAATGTTACAATCACACACACACTCTCTCATTGACTCAGCCCACACACACACGCAGACAAAAATGAAGACATTTTTGAGAGACGTGGGTGAAAATTATATGAGCGTAAAAAAGATTGGATGATGACGCCTATTGGCTCTTCCTCTCAAGTTGGTCAAAAGGAAGAAAAGAAGGGGGAGAAGAAGAGTAAGAAAACAAGAAGAAATTTATTATAAGATTTGCACTCTAGCGCTTCCTTTACAAATGTGATGAAGCAAAAGTTGAAGCTTCTTTCTCTGTGTAATATATTGTCTGTATATAGACATTTCCCACTTTCTCCCGTCTCTTTCTCTCTCTCCCTTACACATTTTTGTGCAGACTACAAATGGGAAGTGTACGTATGTATGATCAATGCCTCTGGATTGTGACGTAATGTCATGTGAAGGGAGGGAGGAGGAGGGTGAGTGTGAGTATGAATAAGTCAGAGGAGGAGGAAGACGACATTATTACATTACACGAGATGATATTTCACGAATGTGTTCATTCTAGCAGAGGATTGTGTGGAGGAGGACGATGGGAAAAAAGGAAGATGGAATTTTTTCTCCTCGAGAGAAGTTGTTCGTCGAGAAGTGAAACTGGGGAAAGATGGATTTTCTGATGGGCTGTTTTTCCAACGAGAGAGTTTATCGGATCCAACTGTAAAGTAAGAAGGTATGTACTACTTTCTCCTTTCATTTCATTTCTCTCCTTCCCTCTTTCTCCGTCCAAATTTCCGAGAGTCGAGACTGGGACGAGGACGGTGTGTGTGTGTGTGTGTGCTAACCTAACAATGCTGTACAGCATACAAGAATAAGCATAGATTCACATTTTCTCCCTCTCTTTCTCCGTAGACACCCGGACCGCTTCTTCTTCTTCAGGAAAGAGAGAGGGAGAGAGGGAACATGGACTGACACTGCACAAGTGTAGTAGTCAATTCTTTGGGAGGACAAGGACGGTACATTCGTGGGAAGTTTGGAGGTTAAATGAGGATCCTGCGCTGAAACTCAACGGCTGCTCCCAACACACACACACACACACGAAGAAAGAGAGAGAGAGAGAGACGAGAACTGGGATAGACGGACGGACGGACATAAAATATATAAGAAAAAGTAAAGGCAGAAAAGGGAAGATGGATGAGGAGGGAAAAGGAGAAGATCTTCCAAGGTATGCGTGTGTGTGTGTGCCTCTGCTGGTAAGCGATGGTTGCTTCGGTGATGGTCGTCAGCTGGGCCCATTCCCACCACCAAAAGACCGACTTTCAGCATTTCTCAAACACTTTCAGCTCAACTCTCAACTCCTCTTCCTCTCTTTCCCTATAATTCTTTTGCCCGAACCATCCCCTCCTCTCTCTCTCTCTCTCTGTATCCCATATCTCAGCGTACGTGTGTGTGTCTGTGTAGGGGATGGATGTATAAACATTTTATATTATTAAAAGACTATATATACGTACATTTGTAACTAACAAGAAGTGAAGTCTCTGAAGAGTGAGCTTTTTTCTTTAACTCTCATTCCTAGCCTCCACTTTCCATGTAAAACTCTCTCTCTCTCTCAATGTCACCACTAAAAGTTACATTCTATTCCTCCTACCTTATGCTCCCTTTAAAATGGGACTCTCCCCCTCTCCCTCCTTACCTAAGATAGACAATTTCCAAAGAAACTTGACTAAGTTTGGAAGGGGAGGAGGAGGAGGAGAAAGTTAAACTTTTGGCAATTTCCCTTCATCCTACAAAGTGTGCTTTCCACACTTTCTCCTTGTATATACGAATTGTGTATGATTAGGAATTATTTTTAAATCAAGGGAATGTCAAGTGCAAAGACTTTCACTTGATCCATCCCTACATAAAATGGGATGGCATGGAAGGTGAGAGGAATGGCCATACCTGGCTTTTTACCGAGAGAAGTGACGGAGAGAGGATGATGATGATAATGATGATGATGAGAGACGAAGGCAGAAGGGAAATGATGGATGGACGCCGCAGTGTCGAGGAAGGAAGGGACGACCGGGGGTACGAGGTCGTCAATGTCAGGATGGCGAGTGGTCACCAGGGCGGTAGTGGATGAGGGAGTAGAGCGGACGGGAGCACTCCGGATGGGAGAACAACTGTTACTGTTGCTACTGCTACTCGTGGACAAGGAGAAAGCTCCAGTCTGGAGTGGGTGGAGGGAATGCGAGGAGGTCGTGGGTGGCGGTGCATGATAATGATGATGTGGTGATGTGAGGTGATGACCATGAGTGGAGGAACCCAATGGCATATAGTTCATAGTGTCGAGGGCACAATCTGACACTCCAAATTGACCCTCCTCTTCCCACCGTCAGATTTCCCTCCTCCACCTCCGCTTTCTCCTTTTCCCCTCCTCCTCCTCACTTCGAACACAGAAGAGAACACGACACTCCGATTTTTCCGCTTCACTTCCTCCCTTACTTCACTCCTGTTTATGTCATAATCCTCCACTTGTGAATCAAGTTGACAGGGATTCCGAGTCAAGACAACATGACCTGACCTACACCAGCGGGATTCACAACACGACCAGGAATACCTCATCTCCTCCCACCTCTTTCGCTGTGTACACTCTTTAGTCAACGTGGGAGGTAAAAGCTTTGCCTATCTTGTGTACTAGTTCGTTTAGTAGCACAAAACCAAGTCAATCCTTATTAAATAAATTTGAGTTTTGAATCCCTGTAATTTCTTCAACTCAATTATTAAATGATTGTTAAAGATTGGGAGGAGATATTAGGAGTGTTGAACATTTCGTCTCGATTCCCTATCATCATCCTTAATGAGTTGACCACGTGGAATTTTTCTTTTTCCAAAAAAAGACACTTAAATCTCATCCCCACCCCCACACTCCACTCTGGTCTGCTGGTACTGATATACACACACGCAGTCGAACAAGGTCAAGTGAGACTAGGTAAGACTAGATGAGAGATGGTAAGTTGTTTACTTGAAAAAGTCCGACACTCTTTCTCCCACGCTCTTCCATTGCGTAACTTTCAATGGAGATTTTTTTTGTGAACAATATTTTTATTCAATATCCACTTCAAATGTAAAGAGTAATACACACACAAACGTCGACTGTTTGAACAATCTTTTGGGAGGGACTTATGTACAACTTGAAAAGAAAATGTAATTCAATGTGTTTGACGGTACTCGACGACGACGGTACACACACAACATTTTTTGTGATACCACATGATCCTCACTCCTTCTCCTCCCTTCTGTTCCACTGTATCAAGTTATTTCAACTGAAATCTTGTTTTGCACGTCATGCCTTCTTTGAAGTTACCATTCACCCGCAAATGACCATGTTAGCTCTACGAAGGAATCAACTTTTGACTACTCAATTTCAGTCTCAATTTTCAAGTACAACCATGTCACACAGAAGGGACACACACACAAATTGATCAGGATTGACTCACCACAATGAAATTGTAAACTTTGAAGGGACAAATCCGACTAAAAAAATCAAAGGTTCTGCAAAGTAAGAGAGACCGTTTCTTTGTCCTGACGGCGTCCAAAACAAAACAGAGAGTTGAAGATTGTCACACACACACAAGAACTTTTTTTAATTATTCTAATAGCAGTTCCCAATGACGAGTCACGACAGCAGCTTTTTAATCACAATATGGTTAGACTGGATAATTAGACATTCAGTGTGGAGTACGAGGACTAGATGGGAAGAGAAGGGTGGGTAGTCGGTCGTTGATTTTTGCACAAAGTAAAAGTTTGGCAATGACTAACGAGTGAAGAAGGGGGGACTGTCAAGGAACAACAAAACCTATTTTTTTTAGTTGAGCTGCTGAGCAGGACTGAATATTTAGTCGTGTCCCACTGAATTATGAATTAATGTGAAGAGGAGGGAGAATTGTAAGTGGGTAACAACAACAGGGCTAGGAAAACTGAGTCCATACTGTTGCTCTCTCCCGAATTTTGGAGCAGGTGAATCAAACAGTAGAGTCTATTAAGGACTGGCATGGTCGTGGAAAATAGGGAAGGCAATGCGTCATGTGTGTTTGTGTGTGTCGGTTCGGTCGGTGTATTTCCCAGCAGCAGCCTCACAACTCAACCTACAAACTGTGTCCTATCTCCCTTTTATACAGGAGAGAGTCGGGGAGAATGGAGGTTGTATGTAGGGAGAAATGTATCGTTATTGTGTTCCCTTCCTTCCTCTTTTATACTACCCTGTAGCATAGCACGGATTGCCAAAAATTCCCAATGAGCGAACGTCCTATAGGCCCCTTTTTCTGGTTAACTCCGATAGGGATATACAAGTTGGCTCTACACCCACAGCTTCAAATATAGAGCTTCAAATTTACATGGTTCTGGAGAGCTGATGGTGTGCTCCCAAGTTCCAAGTTGGATACCGCCAAACTTCCACTTTTGACCGTGAAGAGAGTGAGACTATGTGTGTGTAGAAGAGCGTGTGTGAGGTTTTGGGTGTACGGAGTTGAATGTGAGGATTCTACCCGGCCGGGAAGAACGCCCGTGACTGGAGCTTGAGAGGAGGAAGGCGCAACCGAAATGTCGACCTCAGTCAGGCAGAGACGGAACAGAGAGGACGAGGGAAAACCAAGAGTCTCTCTCTCTCTCTCCAGCCTTTTTTACTTGCTACAATTTTGACAGTCCGAACTCTCCGGAAAACCACACACAGACACGCGTCAAGATGATGTGATGAGACTTTTACAGGTTATCAATTTCACGGTGTCAAACGGTTGGGGTACAGAATGCATTTTAAGACTGCCTTTTCTATGAATGGGGGTGACTGAAGACTTATAGATATTTCTCACAATTTTTTTAAAATCATGAAGCTAAAACTCGAGGAAATGATCTTGACTGCGTTAGTATGTAAATCATTCCAAAAATGCAGTGAAGATCATTCAAATTCCAGAATGTATTCAATTATTCCGAGACACAACATTTCATTCATGCTCCACACCCGAACTTTTGCCTGTGACTAAAAATACTTGACTAATAAAAGAAAGTCAAACAGTTAAAAAAATCAATGGACGGACAATATATTTATTTTAATTTCCAAGAATATCCCCGACCAAGAGTGAGTCCTCGTTTTGAGTTTCATGGGCCATCAGAAAGAGAGAGCGGGAGAGAGAGAGAGAGAGAGGAAGAAAACAAAGCATAAATGGCTGTGAAGTGAACAGTTTTCCCTTCAGTGAGTCAGAGTTTGTGACCATAATAGTAAAAGTTTGACAATACGAACTCACACAGCGGACTTCGTTAGTAAAAGTGAGTATTAGACATTTTTATCATGTGTGTCTATTCTTATGTACGTTCTCTCTCAATAGATCCACTCTTTTAATGCTCCATCAGTAGTAGCCACTGAGAGAGGGGGAGAGGGAGAAAAATAAAGACTCATCCTTCTTCATAATATCCACACACACACACTCCAAGTTGTGTGTGCATTACATTATATCCAGTCCTCGTCTTATTATTCTTATGTACGTGTCTAATATGTTCCCAGTCTGAACGGCAAAAGCGTAGTAAGTTAATGTAGAGACTCTCTCTCTCTTTATCCGACTTTTTTTTAGGAAGGCCATGGATAGAGAGGGAGGGAGAGAGAGAACGAGTCTATCATTCTCTGTTTACAGTGCTCTTAATTATCCGACAACACCTGCACTACACGGGTATTTTCTCACAGTCCTACACTTCCCCTTCTCCTAAACAAGGGATCTGACCGAAATGGGATTCATCGTCATCGTCAGGCTATCCAAAGGAAGCCTCCAAACTCGATATAATATATATACGTACACATGAGGTTATTTCACCATTTTATGTTTAAAAGTATAGAGTGCCCATGTACACACACATCCAGCCTCAACAGAGAGAGAGAGAGAGTACATTCCCCCTGTTCCTCACATACAAGAGGAAATAGAGAACCGACGACTACATGGACCAATAATAATGACGAGCTGAAAGAGTAAAGTGTGGAGAGAGAGTAAGTACTTGCGTCAGCATTGTACCATCCCATATTTCCTCCACTTCCCTATTTCCGTATTATGCACATCACATTAGGGCCTCAGCACACACAAGAGAGAGAGAGAAAGAGAGAAATAACTTGATGATGTCGGATGAACCAATTCCCTATCTGTACATATACACATCTTTAATATACTCTTCTCCCTTTTAGCCCGAATCTGAAGGCTTTTCTCTCTCTCCTCAATTACGAACAAATGAAGAGTGTAGAAGAAGTTGAACACTCCAAAAAGCACAAGGAGAACTAACGCAACATCCAGTAACGCTAACGACTTTACCCTCACTCTCTACGCGTGTGTGTGTATTTGTGTGTCGGTGTGTACATTGCGGGGGCTATTCTAGTCCTTTTTTTGTTGGAGACTCGTGTCAACCACCAATGATGATGACGCCCGTCCGAACAGTCGCACCCAAAGTGGACCCATAAATAAAGACACGTGGCTCTGTTTTGTCCTCCAAATCCTCCACCGCCCAACCGACCACCGAATGTCAAGTCACACATTTTTCACTTTCCCGTTCCGGGATCATCCCTTTCAATACTCTTTTTTTAAAAAAAATACCGTTACGTGTAAACATTTTTTGGAGGTATGTTACTACACTATTTTTACTCGAGCATGAAATGAATCTTTAAAGTGAGAGGGAGAAAGGATGAGGGAGGGGCGCGTAATTTTCTCGAGTGTGGATTTTACATGCAGAGAGATTGTATCAGTGAAAAAAATGGGTTGTTCGTCAGGGACGTCAGGCATGGCAGAGAGAGGTGTAAATGACCATTTTACCGCTCTCATGATCTTGTCAAGAGATTTCAATGAGGATTCAGTGAAGAATATCCCAATTTCTGTGATTTAATAAATTAAAACGAAATCTTACCAAGATTGTGAAGAATGGTTCCGATTGGTTGAAGACTGTGTTTGTAAGATTCGTGATGTCTCCGATCCTCCATCGGATGTCTTGGATTGGACAGGTCAACAGGATTATTAGGAGGCATTGGTCCACCCACAAGTCCAACTGTGGAGACTGGGACGGCCACAGGAGGTTGACCATAGTCAACATGACCATTCATATTCATGTGGGGTGGACAATTTTGAGGATTCGGACTCATTTCTGAATGCTGGTTTTGCTGTTGTTGTTGTTGTTGCTGCTGTTCTGATTTCACGCAGAATTCATTCTGTGAAAAAGGTGTGAAAAATATCAAGTTAATAATAATTTGCAGAAATAGAAAAAAAATCGAGAAAAATTAAGCAACATCAATAAATAGGTTTTAATTATGTAATTAAGCCGATTCCTCTTTTTCCCCATTTTAATGACCACTAATTATGATGACACATGTCTGCAGAGTACCATTAAACTAGAACAATTATTATTGAACTGCTTTTTTTAATGGAGGGAATGACGATACACCACTGCGTAACATTTAATAATAACCTTGGGGCCACACACAACCCAACAAATCCTACGATGCTTCTCTAGACTAATGTGTGTCTGCATAATAATAATAAACATGAAGACTGATCATTACACAAGTTTTCATAGACACACATGTGTGCCGTATACTTGACAAAGGCTTTGCTCTCTCCCTCCCTTCATCATCATCAAGCCCGCACTTTTTGGACGGGGAAAACATATGATTTTTATATTTCTATCAGAAATTAGTTAGTCATGGTGTCCTTACATCATTCTGCTCCATAAATTTGGATGAGGGTGCACATGTATCGAAAGAGAGAGAGAGGAAGAGAGATCATCACCGTATGTCTTTTAATGAAAGACATGAGGGGGGTTAGAAAAGGGAGACCCTGTACTCTGTACATACTAACTGCTTTTGTCAGAATATCCCACTTTTATTATGCTACATAGGAAATACGGTATGAATATCCAGAAAGAGAGAGAGGAAAAAAACACATTTGTATGGACACACTGAATGTTACGGAGAGGAGGAACGATGAGTAATCGAGATTATGAAACATCATATCATAATAAATTCAAATGACACGAATGGTGAACATGAATGAGTCGTGGACGTATGATTGCATGTATATTGAATTATTTCAATACAGTGGAGGAGGAAGGATACTTTGGACCCTTGCTCAAACTGTCGCCTCTAATTTTCTCCGATCAACAATTTGGTGTTTATAGTTTCGTCCTCTCCAACCCCCAGACCCATTCATTTTGTTCACAGCCGAACCGCCCCTCCACACACACACACACTGGAAATAATGCCCAGGTTCATGGATTGGATACCATAATAGCTTTTTGATACTCTCATCTTTTTTTCTTCTACATATTGTACACAACACAAGAGTAATTACTCTCAATATAAAATTAAATTAATAGTAGCACCCTACGTGTGTAGATCTACACAATCGTGTGTGTGTGGGTGTGTGGGAAGGACTATAAACAATTTTACGATGAGCTGGTCTACAACGCATAACAAATTGTTGTCTTGGTTTTGTGAGTGTCATTTCCTACAATTTCGTCTCAGTCTCGGCTAAATGTTTATTAATAAAAAAATAATGGGGAATTAAAAAAATAGACTGGCTCACCTGTAAATAGTACTGGTTGACAGATGAAGCACTGGGTGAATCCTGTCCACTGTTGAAGGTAGTTAATTGATGATCTTGAAGTGGAGTTGTGTCCCAGCTGTGTGGAGGTCCACTATTATTTGGACCGGAAGGCTCACCCCCTTCGTAGGCTGTTCCTAAGCCGAAGTGATACTGACCCTGGAAAATACACAAATGATTTCCACTATCAATCATGGAAAAACTCATTCCAGCGGCTGGAATCCAGCCACATCCCTCGACTCAATCATTCATCCACTCGTTACATCCATTCATCCTACAAAACTTGTATTTCTGTTCACCCCCTTCTCTGTCACAAATTGGAATAGAGTTTACAATCCTCATCCACACTACAGTCTACACACAGTACAAAAGTACAAGAGAAGTGGGGCTAGACTTTCGTGTCAAATTTACATTCATTTTCTCTCCCCATGTCGGAAATATTTGTAACAAATTTTTATATATTATTAAATACAACTTGTCACTAATTTTTTGAACGATTCCAATTCCGATTTTCTCGTCTCCAAAATTGGACATAATTAATTTCCACTTTTACCCCTTGAAATGTAGACTGTGTGTATGTATACACACATATACGTCTACCTACAATTTTTATTGATTTCTAATCGATTTAACTACCTACTGATTCCTTTCTTCCCCTCCCCTCTCTCTCCATGTATAACAGCTGGTTAATTACTTCTCCCTACTGTACATGACATGTGGAACGAGGTGGAAGTGCCCATATTATAGTCATTAGCGAAAAGTACAAACCCTTAAATTCCCTCCTCCCTTTTCGTTTGAATTATTAATGGAATTTGAAAAAAAAATGGTTTGGAACAATCATAAATTAATAACAATCCTTCATTAAATGTGAATCTTTTTTGGAAAAATTTAGAAGAAAAATTATTATTATAGTTGGTTGAAGAATAATGATTCTATGGGCATTTTAAAGAGACTAAATACTCTCATGACCTTCAGCCGAGCAGACTGACTAGTATTTTTATTATTTTTATTGTGTATTTTTAGACACGCATTCCTTATTCACTTTTGAAAGGAGGCGAAGGTGGAGAGGGAAGAGGAGATGCGTGAGAATCAAATTAAAATTAAATTTTTACAAAAAATGAATCGGAAACCTGATTCAGACTCACAATCTGACTCAATCCACTCAAGACAGTGTAGAACTGCGAGAGCTGAAATGCTATAAGGATGTTTCCTTGCAAATTGCCCTTAAGGCTATTCTGTGAAGGAGAAGAGGGGAAAATGTTTATTTTTATCTGACACTTATCAAACAATATGTTTGTTTTGTCCTTATAAATTTCAACTACCGCTCTATGTACCCTCCAAGAGTATCTGTACTGTTTGTGTGTGTGGGTTGAAGAAGGGAATTCTACTAGTAATATTGACGTATGTCACTTAAAATGTATTGTGTTGTGGAACCTCCACACACTCTCCCATTTAAACGTACATCCGCATTGTGTGTGTGTGTAGAGAGATAGCTACTACAAAAGTTGTTCATTATATACAATTAACTCAATGCAATTGCTTCTCTCAAAGACTAGCTTATTACACTGTGGGTCTGGATGTGTGTGTGTGTGGAATAACAATAGTGAAAAAAGAGGGACTTATTTCTGTGACTGTGCAAAAAGTTGTTTCACAGGCTGTGTTCTTTTTATTTTTTTTTCAAGTGAATTGTGTGTCCACAATTACCATTTCCTTACCCGCCGGCTACACTCCTTCAACTACATACACATCATGATGTATACACATCATGGCTTCTTCCTGAACCCTTTCTCCTCCTCCTCCTCCTTGACATGTATGATTGTGTCTGGAAGTTTTTGGATTACATGACGGCCCATTACACCAAAGACTCTTTTCTTTTCTAATTTTCGTCAAACCAATTTTTGACCACTAAACGTACACGGACACTTTCCACGGAACGAGATTGCATCTTAATGAAGGATAAACTCTCGGACTATTCAAGTCACAAATCTTGTCTAATAATTAGTTTTCGAGATGATTAAAGTTATTCAGCATTGTCTAAAACTGAATCTATTTCAAATGTACAAAATATTGATGAACATTAATCAATAAAAGGAAATGCCCATTTCAAAAAGAGTACATGTGAATCCATGCGGATTTATTCGGTGGTTCGACGTTTTGTCAATTGGAAGGTAGAGCTATCCACACTTTTCAAAAGTGAGGGTCCGACTCGACCCAAAATTGGTGAGTGATGACGAAAGGTCCTTGTAACACGAGGAGTGAAGATGTACACTTATATGTCAATTTGTTATTGTGTAATGTGTGCGTGTGTGTGGATGAACAATCCTATCCCGAAGGCCCAACTACCCTAGTCGTTATTTAATGAACTCTTGGTCTTGCCTGGAGTCCCATGGACCCTTTTTTCCACATCTACCCTTCTCACTCAATGAGGAGAGAAGGGGAGAGATAATTGACCCTTCACACATGTACATCCTCGTCTACTCTACTCGTAAAAAGGGTAATAACCTAAAATGGTCTCAAGTAGAAAATAATGAAGAGTCGGATGGGATAGCCCATTGGAATCTGAGTGTTTACAACCTTTACAATTAATACACACACCAAACCGCTACTGTTCTTCTCCATGATTGTCTTACATACACATTAACCTCACACTCTTTACAACTACCCAATTTCTGAAGATCAAATGAGACTGACACGCTTTTGAATTTATGTAACCCAACTCTCCATCCATAATAGAATGTACTACTTTGAAATGATCCTGAATTATTTTTAATCTCTCTCACATTATCTCTTTTTTTACATTGTACCGAAGAAAGGGTGACGAGTCCTTGGACATGACATGACAACCTGGTCCTATCCACCAATCATCTCTTTATCCGAGTTAAAAACCCAATTGAATTCCTAACTGTGCATGCAGTCAGCTGGAGGGAGAGTCAAAAAATCCGTGGCACGAGCCAACTAAATACAAACAGACAGAGACACAGGAAGCTGAAGGACAGGTGGACAGTTGTTTGCCAAATAATAAGCTCAACTCCACAACACTCGAACCTATCCAATTTTTTCCATGTTGTTGTTCCAGTTCCACATCCACGACTTTAAATTGACTTAATATTCAATATAGTCCCTCCTGTACGTTCTATCTCCTCTGTCAATCACGAAGACACACGCTGTCCACACATTGTACATTTGAGCTTCACACTATAGCCCTCATGCACCCCTCCTCTCTCTTTATGCTCCAATGTCCACATGAGACACACATAAGTTCTATCTATATGCAAAAGAAAATACACCCAATTTTAAAATGATGATTTCCGCTAATACACTTTCTACATGTTTATCCTAACCCCACACACACACAAATCAAACGGTATGAAACTGAAAATATCCAAACAGAGGGAGAGAAGGGACAAGGGAGAGAGAGTAGTGTAAACAAAGGGTTCATATACATACAAAGTCGATGTGCATGTACGTGCATGTACACCATTTTATCTGTATATCTACCAAGAGAGAGAGAGGGAAAGGAAGAGAGGGAGAAAAAGCTGCCAAAGGGCCACACACGCAATCTAAAAAATTTTGTCTTGTATTATCAGCACAGCTGGAAAAGAGCTTAACTCGTCTCTCTCTATTGTTCAATGTATCCATGTAGTCCTTCATTTTTTTGGAACATTCCATTTGCAAACACTCAAACTTTGCTACGTACACTCTCTCTCTCTCTCTTTCGAGTGTGTCTATATTGGATATAGAAGAATATTGTATTTTCCATTGGGAGGATTATGAAGACTTAAAAATTGTATACCTATTCAGAATGGACAATAATGTAATTCAAATACGGAACACACACTCACTCTCCCCCCACCCACAAAAAAGAGAGAAATGTGAATGACTGCTGTTGATGATGATGGACCTCCTTGCACTTGTTAGTCGTACTTTAATGTGTGGGGGGTAAAAAGTACGAGGAGGACTTGGAGAAGAGCGTTAACCCAAAGAAATCGAGCTCTATAAATTGTATTGTGTAAGACATTGAGTGTGTGTGTGTCGGTATTCAGGTGTACTCCTTGATACATGATAATGAATGAAGTGATTTCAAAGTTGATGTGAAAGCAATATCGTATTAGTTTGTAATGTTAATATCAGACACCAACACACATGGACGGAGAGGCAGTGTGTGTGTCGGAAGGAAGGAGAGAGAGAGAGATGAAGATAATTTGTCGAATTGTGTGGTCACATGAAGGGTCAATTTTCGGGTTGGAAGATGCTAACCGCAATGAGCTCTGTTGGCGAGACCGAGGAAGATCGTGATAAAGACGGGCTATATTAGACGGGATGAGTTGGCGTGGGAACAAACTGCACTCTTCAACTCCACTCTCTCTCTCCACACACACACACACATCCATACTACTTTGTATATGAGGAGAAGGAGGAAAAAATCCAACATACTCTCTACTGTATGAATGTGTGTGTTTGAAGCCCCTGTTTGTGTTTTGATGCGCATCATCATCATTATTTTATATTCGTACTTTTCTCTATCTCTCCTCAAATCGATTTTAAAACTCATCACCCCCTCCTCCCCTTCTAATCCTTCTCACAATCAAATCAGGGGATCCTTTTCTACGTAGTCAAATCCACAATTTCTGCATTAAAATATCCAGTTGGATCCAGGATAACTCTTCGTTTTTTATGCAAGGTGACAAATTTGCCCAAAAATCATGTCTCCAGTTGCCTTGAACAAGAAAGAATCTTCAAAATATTCTATTCAAATTTTTTTTCATCAACTTTCAACTCTCCAGACTCATCTTTTCCATTCCCATGCTCCCTTTTTTTAAACGTAAAATTTGAAGTTACATAAGTCACGGTATTTTTTCCACTCACTTTTTATTCTCCATGAAAAAATCGGAGGAGGAGGTAGAACACACAAATTTTAAAAATAAACCATTTTTTTGCATCACAATTTGAGGACTTTTGAAGAAGAGGGGGATTTTTGGAGCGCACGTCCTTTATTTGAACTGTCAGGTGGTTGTGAAGGGTACACACTGTAGGTAGGTATATACCCCTTTTCTTTGACAATTAACACTTGACGATTGACTATATAAAAGTAAAGGATTACCGGATTTGGACGATGAATAAAAGAGATAGGGGGTCACAACGAGTATGTACATGTATGGAGGAGTTGTGTGTTTTTGTGTACACACAGGGATTGTGTGTACGTAAATATATTTGACAATGACGATAATTACAGAGAGAGAGAGAGACAGAGAAGAGTCGTCCAGTGATATAGGGATGTAAGAAATAAGACATGGGGAAGGGTAAGTAAAGTCAAGTAGTTACATAATGGAGAGAGAGAAGAGTTGTCTGACGTCCACTTTTTGAGGAGCATCATATCCGCTCCTCATCCTGCATTTCACCGTGGGAAAGGAAAGCACTTCCTCACTCCACTACTGTGTAGGTGGTACTTTTTAACTTATTACCTCGTCCCCTATAACTCCCCTCTCTTTTCTATCTCTGTGGTGTACAGAAAGAAACCATTTGATATAAGGGGAATTATCTCACCTCCACCGTCTCAATCATCCACAACAACAAAAGCTTCTCTTTTATATCTCCCCTTCCCTTTATAAAAACTGCGTATGGCTAACTTTCTGATTATACTCAAACACAACTATACACGTAAATATAATCTCTCTTCAACAGTAGAATTAACTTGGCTAAAAAAGAGAAGAGAAGAGGCGGGGGCGGAAAGGAACCATATAAAATGATTTATAATATGCAAGACCCAAACATTACTAATTAATATGTAAGACACACACACACAAGACTTGTTCAGGGTAATTCAGGGGGCCAAATTTATTGAGTCACAAAGGTCGTTCGTCCCTGTCAGATCCATACAAAGAAGAAGTTGTGATTTTAATAACACTTTTTTTGAGTCAACTCATGGCTCATCACGGAGTAAAGTCGAGACTTTACAAACGCTATTTTAACAAGAGAAATGATGAAGGAAATTACATAATAGGAGATTTAAAATGGAATAAAGAGAGAGGACTTTAATCGACATCAGAACCCTCCCCCAAAAGGTAAGAGAGGGTAATAAGATGTTGTTGTTGTGATTGTTATTTCTCTCTCTCTCTCTCTCTCTCTCTCTCTGTATTGTGTGTGTGATGTGATGGTGCCTAGAAAACTAGCCAGCCGTGACAATTTAACATGCATGTACAGACAGAGGCAGGCACACGGATTCACATCATCCATTTTATTGCAAATAATAAGGGAAGGTGAAGGAGGGAGGGAGGAGGAACCTACAAATTAGAAATAGGGTGACGTGGTCCTCCATACATTTATAAATGTGAGTAAAAAAATGAACACTTTTTTCCATTCCTGTGTACAACTAGTACACTTGAGTATATGAAGTGGAGAGATTATATTCAGTGGACAACACAATACAATTTGAATAATAGAGGAAATCGTGTTAGGCAAAAAGGGGCTCTCTCTTTCCCCTTCTTTCATTGTTGTTTGGCTGGACCACACAAGCCATAACTGTTATGTATGTCATGTAGTTAACAAGATTATAAAAGGAGGAGAGACGATGTCTTTATAAAATGAAGAGATATATCTTCATCCATTTAACACCAAAATCATCATCACAATTTTCTACTATGTTTCTCCTCATTTTTTTTCTACCATTGAATGACCACTCCACTTGATATTCATTCACTCTTTCTCCAACTCATTCATGAGGATTTACATTGGATAGATGGATGGGGGAGGAAGCGCGTTCAGTAAATATGTAGTAATTGAAAAATGAATAAATTGTGATTATTGTGTGTTTGTGTTTGGGAATGAAAAAAGGGGAAAAAGAAATGTAAGCCACCCAGTGTCGAGTTTTTTACTCCTGCTGTGCGTACCACACTGTTTAATCTTGTCTATTTATTCTGTATCCTTTACACTCTTTCATCACACACAACAATATATTCATATTTAATACCCTAAATAGTTCTTCTGTCAATCTACCCACCTCACACGCACTCGCTCAGTGAGGCCTACGCTTTTTTTCTGTGTCCTCATTCAGTTAGCTTCCATTTAAAAGTCATTACAAAATTAAAATACGTGTCTCAGTCACAATTTATGTGGAATGATACTGGCTTCTATTTAATCATGATTCGTCCAACTAAATATCTAATTTATTCAGACTTTACTAGGAATGAAACTCACCCAAGGAGAAGGTGGTCGCTCCGTCGGATCCATGACCATTGGCATCCTGTCAAACTCCGTTTTCACTGTGAGAACAGCTGAGTAAATCAACACTTTTCACACAAAAACCACCGAAAAGTTGAGTCCTTTACTCCCAAGTCAATATTTGTTGGTTTTTTGTACACATTGATTGACTTGTTGTTTCTCTTTAGTTAATTCTAATTCACTGTCCTCTTCCTCGTTTAATACGTACACATTGTTAATTCATGCTCTCATAAAAAAATTTCAAGTCCACCGATTTGGTCACAAACACAAGGGAAATAAATCCAAGTTAATTTGCCAGTGTCCAGTCCTTTTTTCCAGTATGTATTTTTGAAGAGGAGACGAAAAGACTTTTGACCAAGAGAGAGTGAGTCCTTCTGGCTGTTTGATTTGTCAATTTCTGTATGCAAACAAATAAAGGACAGGTGATGAGGACGGATTTTTGGGCGTATCAAACAATATACACAAAAAAGTTAGAATAGCATTAAAAAGAGAGAGGGAGAGAGAGAAATGTGAACAAGAGTCAAGCGTGCCGATCAACAACATTGGCTTGTTCACTAGATTAGCTGGACAAACAAGAATCTTGTTACAAGATTCTTTTTTCAAACATCCTCGAAAAACATGTTAAACATGACCGGAGACAATATACTACATGTACTCAACTACATAATCTGTCTCTCTTTTTTGTGGAGTGACCACGTAGGTAGTCGAAATAATTAACATAATATTCTAATCTCAATCCAAACATAGACAAATTATCCAATTGAACACTCCACAGAGATTAGCTGAATAGCCCTTGTCCCCTCTTTTTATCAAGGTTCCATTCCACATCATTTGAGTATGTTTTAATTAGACGAGAGTTTGACAAGGAAAATTATTATACAAGGAAAAATTGTTTGTCCAATTAAATCAAAAGTTAAAAAAGAAACGAGAAGGAATTTTCTTTTTGTAAATTGTAAAATTCTTTTGCAAATATAAAAGATGAAACTCACCCTCTCATAAAGTAATAATTTTTTTGAGCACCAAAAGAAAGATTGCACGACAACACAAGCACACACACTCCTGTTTTTTGACTTTGGTAATTTGTAGTAATATTTTATATGATGGATGTATTGTGTAGTTGTGGGACGGTCGTTAGTAGTCGTTGATGATGTGGTAGTTAGTACTTGATTATACTGTAGTTTTTGGGGAGGATGGTTAGCCGTGTGGATGTATGTATGTTCTCAATAGGTTCCCATGTAGCCACCGGAAAAATACTTACTTCCGATATCAAACTCTTAAATCAGACTCTCTCACACTCATCCCCAACTGCAGAGAGAGAGAAAGAGAGGGAGAGACACAAACACAAGATATCATATGTGAAGAGACTTGGACCACTTATCTTCATCTTATCATCATCATTTTAGAAATGTTGATCGTGATCTTATAGACGAGGAGACACACCGACATTAGACAGTCTCTTCTCCTTTTTATACTCACTTATCCTCTGTGGATGGATGGTCGTACAAAAATGTCTTGTCCTCTTCTAATAAAAACAAGGAAAATTTTTATAGTTTGCAGAGTCACTCTTCCATGAGACTGTTCTTATCACACTCCCTCACACACACACACTCACCAACACACAATCCGTGAATGCTAAATGGACTATAGTTGGACTGTTTTTTAAAGTCGGGATGAGACAACTCTGAACTCACCCATGAAACCACACATTTTTGTACATTTCATGTTCCATTTAGCAAAAAGTCTGAAGATTTTATTAACAAATTTTTGAATCGAATGTAAATACAATTTTCCTCTTCAGACTGTCTTGACTATAATTAAGATTTTGTGTGGATTTTTCCTTCCTGAAACTGACTTGTCTCGCAATTTGTCTGATTGTTTTTAAAATGATTGTCTCATTCTCAGGTACGGTAAGACGGAAATTGAGACTGACACACAACTTTCACTTGTGCAACTGAACGATTTGGCATGTTTTGATTGTCTCAATTGTAAATTGATGTATCACACTGAATTCTTCGAAGAAAGATTTCCCCAGGTGCGGGTGACCTCCGGTGAAGGCCTGTGTCCACGTGCTTAACGAATTTATAGTTTTTTTCAAATTTAACAAGACTGGAGTCACTAAACGATCTAATTAATCGGAATGAGTCTTCCCCACTGTTATGTATAAAGACGGCAATTATTGTCGCACATTGTTGTCTTTTGAAACAACAAGTGTCCGGTGGAGGTTGTGTGTGTGTGTACTTACAATTCCGGAGGGAATCTTTGAGAGTTGAAGACACAACTAATTGTGAGATGAGAGAAGAGAAGAAAAGGATTGACTATGACTTTCCACTAGTAGGTTTAAATGTGAGTGTCGTGTCAAGAGGACGGTGGAGGTGATTGTGAGTGTGTTTGTTGTGTTGGGTTGTTGGAGTAGGTGCCAAAGTAAGGAGTTGTGAAGAGAGAGGGAAAAAATGAGAAGAGAGTCTTAGTTTGTTGTAATGACCACCCTGTCGTCCTCCCATTGTACGGAGTCTATGCCTATTCTCAATTCCCATCCACTCAACCATCAATGACTCTTTCTTACCTTTGCTCCTCTTTTTTTACTTTTCTCCCTCCATCGCCTGTGAGGAGTCTCTTAACACACACACACACAGCTACTCCTCCATATTACCCTTATATCATCCCCGATAACACCACTCCACATACACAAGTCTAGGGCACTTGTTCCACTTCAAGTGTCTCTCGCTATGCATTTACGTATTAATACTCTCTGTCTCTATTACCCCGGCACAATTTCGTGGGTTGAACATGATCATGTGTTAAGAGCTGTAGCTGTACTATGTATAAATGTATGGACAAAAAAATTGAACTGAACAGGTGGACTTTGTATGTACTATATAGTGTGTGGGGTAAGGGAGGTGCACTTGTATCAACAGTTTTTACAAACTCTTATCGGTGGTCGAGTCAGTGTGTGTGTGTGTGTTGACGTTGATGTCGGGTGCTTGGTCTAATCTCCTATTATGATATGATGGCGCTGGAAAAAGTTCAGAATTAATCAGCCAAACTGACATTTGCCATACAGGAGTTGCTGATTTACATAATATTTTCAAAAAGATATTTAGGGACTCTAAAATTTTGCTGATTTTTTTAAAATAAGTAGAATTGATTTTTTATCCAAAGAATTGCGAAGTATTTGCAGTTTTTGGTGTAAGTACTTAATTTGTGCTACGACTGAGAAGACTAGAATTAAAATGCGAGATTGGACAGAAAAATTCGAATATTATTTATGTAATGAGTCGTACATTCTGGACATTAACGTCACTGGACGTGACTTCCGAATTTTTTTTATGTAATTTTAATTTTGCTAAAAATTTATGACTTAATATTATGATGAACTTGTGTGAAGAAGGGACAGTTCAATCAAATAAATCTGTCCTGTTTAACACTCTGTAGTCATTAGTATTCAGGGAGACTCGAATAATTCTTCTCATTTTATTTTTCATGTACAATTTGTACTGTACCATGTCTGTGACTGTATGTACAACTTTTACAAAACTTGTCGTAGTAGAAAAAAACGATTTTGAAAATATTTTTTCTTTATGTCTTTGTCCTGAACACATGTACTAATTATTTCCCTGGTGTTTGTGTGTGTGTGTAGAATGCAGGGAAAAAACTGGCTTCAGATTTATACATCAGATAATTGGTAGATTTGTTTGTTGAGGGGATGTTCTCTCTTTGTATTAATGTATATGTACAGAAAGGTGTACACCGTTATTATTGCTTCAAGTTGTTTGGCAGGAAGCCAATTAATTAATACGTTAGCTAACACCTAGTTTGAACACACATCCCTCTCCCTCCCGATCCTTACTCTGGTTGAATTAAATTAAAACTTGAAAGATTACAACCGCATACTGAATCACGTTCTAATTAATTCCAACACACACATGTCATGTGAGTACTTTTGTCTTTTTCTTGTATTACCCAAGGCTGAGAGCCGCAAAACCAGTCTCCACATTTCTGAAAACAAGACAACTTTTCCAAAAAGCCAGTATCCACCATAGTCATGTTTTTTAAAAAGAAATTTCCACCCACAAAAGTTATGCCATGGAATGTCAATTAAAAGTTACATTAAAATTTTGTCTTTGCATGCCAACATTTTTTGGGAAAGTGAACAAAACTTTAATATTTTTCCTCTTCTGTAATATCCTTTTTTGCTAGGGATTTATGAGAGTGCAAAGGTCATTCAGAGGGAGGGAGTGGTGGAGGGGACAATTGAGACAACGTCCAAATTAGCGAAATAAAAAAAATTGTGATTGTTGACTTGAATTGACTTATGTCCCGTACAATAAGGAGGACATACCGCATTCTCAAGTTTTTGATTTTATTTGATAAGGTTGGCGTGACATGGGGGAAGCCGGACTTCCTTTCTCAGGCTCGTCAACTTTGTTCACCTTTTTCTTCTTTTTTCCCTCCCATCTTTAACTCACACACAACATAACACACACAGTGGTAGTAAAAATATTGTGCAGTAGAGTAGAGAGACAGAAAGATATCCGCATACTCTGTGCTTAAACACCATGACATTTACATGCAATTAATGAAACGTAAAAAAATCTCTGTCAAATTAACCTCATCAAATTTTCATTTTTTATATCGTGTACTTTGACTCATTTCAAATATCATCACAATTTAATTTTCGAGAATTGCAATAAATATTTGATACCTGTTTAAAATGATAATATTTAAAAAAATTTGAAAAGAAATTATTTGTGTTTTTCAAACGTCAATTCGTTCGATAGTGAAGAAGGAAAGGAACAAGAATTGAATTGGTCAACGTTCCAAAGAAGAGAAGCAATGGCAGACTTGAGAGAGACTTTGAAAGAAGAAGTTGATCTCTCGTCATTGGTCTTGCAAACAATGAATTGTCAAGTAAAGAGGAGGGTTGCTCCTTGGCAAATTCAGCCATGCGGATTGGCTCAACTGGAAAATTGTATTACTTTTTTACATCCCTCTCTCTCTCTCTCTTCCCCTCTGTACATTCCTCTTCTACATACCTTTAACTACTCAACTCGAATCTTTTAAAATGTCTTCAACTTGACTGATAATGCAGTTTTGTGGTTTCCGGCCCATAATCCATCCAATGTACACACACACACTGGACTTGATCCTCCCCAAATACAAGTAGAAAAGACTCCTATCAACACAATTCGTGTATTATGTATCAAATACTTATCCTGATCTTCCACATGTCTCCACGTCTTCCAAAATTTTATAAAAAGCAGTAGCAGATCTGGAAAACTGTTTTCCCCTTTACACTTAACAATTGATGAATTTGTATTATGATTTTTTTAAAAATAATTAACGTTACATTACACCCACTCTATGTTTTTTTATTCCTCAGTCATTTTATACAGAAATGTTGAATTTAAGGTTATAAATATAGAAGGAGTCGTGAGGACAAGTAGTACATAAAGTAGGGTTGAGATTATACAAAAAATATGAAAATTACAGGGTATGTGACTACAAGGCGTTGTTTCGTGTTCCATGTGTACAGCAAAAGGAGGATAAGGATAATGTATTAGAGTGAAGACAGGTAGTTGAGGTAAGACAACTCTTCACTTTTACTTGATGTACACACTACATACACACACATTACACATGGTATATCACAATATGTCATTCTCTCTGCCTTGTTAAATACGTCCGACTAAAGTGTGAAACACCTTTTGATGGGTTTTTGTCTCGTCGTTGGATCAACTTTTATTTATGTAGTCCTCTCTCTTTCTCTCTCTCTCTCTTAACATCATCAAGTTCGTGGTTGCTACTTCAACTTACCTTCGTATGTGTGTGTATGATAGGGTGAGTGAAAGAGGGTACAATGTAACTACCATTATTTTTGATGTGTAGTATGGTTTAAATTTTTTTCCCTCTGTGTAGAAAAACCAATGGAAAAAACGAGAGGAGAGTATTGTATTGTATTGTATGATGTGTGTGTGTGCCCGTGCTCATAATGTTACAACCGCAAGTCCAAAAGTAAAGTAAAAATCGGCTGTGATACAGAATGACATAAGAGGGAGGGAGAGACACACACACACGTATGTAGGATAAAAAGAGCAAATACAAGATGGAGAAACTCCGTCCGACTCAAACATTGACTACAATTAGGTAAGTTAAGGAAGCGTAGATGTTTTTTGGCGGGTCGTCCAAGAAGTTCCCACACTCTGGCCCCATGGGGTCAAAAATGGCACGTAACATCGGGGAAGCTTTAATTCTTCCCTTTCTCACACACACAAACACACACAGCAACAACTAGCATGGCAGTCTTGAGTATACATTTTATATTGTACAGAGAAGAGGAGGAGGAGGAGGAGAAAAATCAACCTTTCCTGTCTTATTGTTCTAGGGAAGAGTGAGGAGGACAAAAACAACGACTTTTGTGATAAGTCTCTTTCATACTCCTCCCTCCTCTTCCTTCTAGTCTTCCTATCAACATCATGTAATCCCCCATTGTACATTGTCATAATCACGAGCACACACACACACACGTTATTACTGATAGTCTCATCCCTTCCACTGTATCATTATAATACTTTCTAATACTGAGATTACCCCCACAAACACACACCGTCCCCCTCTCCTCTCTCCTCACTCTCCATTTACAACGTGTGTGAGACGATGATTAAGTCAAAAGATACGACACACACACATTGCTCAATCAACTATTGAATTTCTTTGTGTGTGTGTACACAAATCATAATAAAGGTTTCCAAACAAAAAATTACCTTTGTGTGTTGTGTGTGTCTGTGTCTCTGTTTTAGAAAGGGAGGAAATTAAATATGAACAACCGCAAAAAACAATGCCACGTGTCAATCTTGATTTGTTGTCCGATACGATCTGGAGGAAAACTCCTTATTTCTGCCCATTTATAGTTCTCTACTGAACAAATGTTGTAGGTTAGAAGGATTTCCAACTGAATATAGTCCACTTTTAGAATAAATTAATAAATTATTTCCCTCATTTTACTTGTAACTTGTACTCCAATTAGGGAGAATGGGATGGCAAGGCAGAAGTGGAGGAACAACTTTTTTTTGCAATTTATTTTTACACAAAACTAGAATTGCGTGATAAAACCTGGTTTGAAACAAACATCCTTTCAACAACGCGACTTGTTTTTTCTGGAGAAAATGTCAATGTGAGAAAAGTTGAATGTAGAGTTGAATCAGATTTCCAGGTATCTTAATAGGAATTGAATGTCCGTGTGTGTCTAGTGAGTACATTCAATGTTCATGAAAAGTAAAGCGGATAATTTGGCTTTTACTTTGGAAGAAATCCGGCTACCAGGAAGAACCCTAAGATACAAAATGTGTAGCAGAGGTAAGTTTATTGAATGGACCATCTCTTTCTCTCTTTCTCTTAGGTGTGTGTGTGTGTGTTCTCTACTCGGCTCATTGAAAATGTCCACTGAACCAGAACGGGAGACTCTTTGAAAGTTCATTGAAATTCTAATTGAATGAAACTGATCGTGACTCAAGTGGAGGATGACTCGGATGAAAGACCAGTACTGGCCAAGACCCCAGTGACGAGGATGACACACACGTACATGTTCCTGTTCTATTCAAGAGAGAGAGAGAGAGGAAAGAAGAGAAAAAGTTACGGTTCGTCGCCAGCTTCAATGCTCCCTCAAGTACCTCCAGTCTCACTGATTACATGCCTAATTGCTAAATATCAGGCATTAAAATAGAATTCCATGGGTGGTACAGTCTGTATTGTTCTCCTCCATCCGTCATCCTCTCCCTTACATTTCTACTCTTTTCCTCCTCTACAATTCGAATAATTCCAATTGTTCCCTCCTCATTTATTATTAAATTACAAGAAAATTTCTTTTTAAAAATAGAAAAAATTACAAATTCCTTCTTAGTGTCAATATTTTCAAGATTTGAAAGCTTATAATGCAAAAGATGAAAATGCGATACTCATCCTGTGTGTGCGTGTGTGTGTTCGCCAATCATTCTGGTTTTGGTCATGGAGGCTGCCAGTCCCGGACTGCCCACACACACGCAAAGTAGAATGATCCCAAAATAGTGAAATCATGTGAATCCTTGACATGGTGTTTTAATACTCCAAAGACAAGAGTCTGAAAAGCGTAGAAAAGAAAAGAAGAGAGAGAGAAGTATTTTAGGATGACAAGAATCTTCCTCTTCTTTCGGTTTAACTCTCTTTCGGTCGACAATGGGGAGATTCTTATAATACCAAAATAGGATCAACTCAATGCAAATCTGTCCTCTGTATGGAGTAACATCGGAGAGAGAGAGACATGAAATGATGCTTGATCTCCCCAGTGTGTGTGTGTCCTGTGTGACGTATGTGTATGGTTGTGTAGTCAGGGACTAACGAGAATAGAAGAATGGGAATTTGGACGGTGGAAATGAGAATGGGGAGTCTATAGACATATAGTCACGACCATTCCAGAACTTCTCTCTCTCTTTTTAAATGTTTCCATTCACAATCATTTCGACATTATTTCTTGCTTCATTCATTCCTTTTCACACACACACACACATATGTACACGTACAAACACACACGAAAGAACACTTTTGCTCTTTCTGAATTCCATGGGCCGTCTAGAGATAATAGAATCAAGGGAAGGGAGAGAGAGTTTTGTATTTAGTATGGAGTCCTCCACATCTCGCACGAACCTCTTTTCTCTTCTTTTTTGGCTACGAATGAATAGTCCTCGATCTACGACCGGAAGTCACATAAGAGTAGGAGCGAGCAACGGCCGATTCATGGGTAAGCCGTAAATTACATTATTTCTTATTATCCAACATTTTTGTATTGTGCCAGCTCATCTCGACTACACTCCTCCTCCTCTCTGTACTTTTCAGTTGTGGGGAAATTAAAAGATTTGCACACAATCCTTACGACATTGCCCTAAGTATCAATATTGACGACACACACTAAAAAAGAAGTTCATTACAGGATGATTTGTCTAAGTTGTGACAACTTTGATTGGCTGTATCTCCGAATATTACTCATGAAATTTTCCTGTTCTCTGACCCGAAGTAGTCTGTATCCTTGACATGTCGTGTAATTTTTTTGGGGGCTGGGGGTTGATGTTGGCATGGACAGTGACCCTGAGAGCAAAGGTCGTCAAGAAACGTGTTTTCCAG
>WJFB01001069.1:0-38420 GCA_009870185.1 Pygmarrhopalites habei
GGGTGGAAATTCAGCCAAAGTTCCGTCTATTGAAATGTATGATCCAGCTACAGACGAGTGGACATTGGTTGCATCGGAGCTTCCTCCCGGTGGTGATTACCGTTCCGTTGCTTTTAAAATTTCCGAGAGTAGTAACAGTAGCATATCATCTGCTTCGACTGTTTCGGATTCAGAATAAGAATATTTACTCATCTTGTTATGTGTTTACGTAAGTCAGGGATTGATCTTAAAAATCTCAATTGTTTTGCGATGAGGGGTTAAAGTGTCATTCCATTATTCATTGATACATCGAAGTGTAATTTTGTAATATTTAGTAGTTTGTCATAACGTTATCAGATTAATTTAATTTAATGTTTTATTTTTTACTATACAGTATATGTGGAATATTTTTACCACTAGGCCTTACAAAGAACCTTCATTACAAGATAATTTATGATTTGTGTTTTGTAATGTTGTTAAAACTGTCTGTTTTGGCAGTATGTATTTATTTGTTAATATACTTGTTGAATTTAGTAGAATTCTCATGAATCATGATATAAAATTTGACAATATATGAACTTTACACACTTTCTTGGCCATGTCTTATAGAAATAAAAATGAGGATTTTTATGAATTGTCAATTTTCCATTTACCGCTTTGAGCATTTATTTCTCTGCCTAATTTGGGGGATACTATACATTCTCAAATTAAATTGCACGGAGATGACAAATGTGTTGATCTAGTGGTGGCGGACTAGATGATAGTCCAAATCCATTAATCACGGGCGGACGAGATGGTTTCAGCTGAATATCAAATAAAGAGACGCGAAACAACAAAGATTTTGCAGACAAAGGTGTAAGGTGTATTAGCTATATAGCAGCTTGAAGCTATCCTCAGATTACAATGAGTAAATTAAATGAATATATACAGGGGAAGGTTGCAAAACCGGTCTCCAATTCGAATCGTACGTAGACTGAAGCCCTTGCGGAAATGAGGCTTTGTTAGGGGTTTAGCTGCATAGCCATTTGACCCTATCATTTCGTCGTCTCGTACATGAGACAGGTAAGCTTGGACTTGAACAGAACCTTCCGTTACACTTTTACTTGGTAGTCTCTCTCAGAATCTTCCTCCTCTCTGATTTCCATTTTCTTTTTACTTTTAATTCAACAGGAACGACGAGAGACGAGTTCTGCTGACTTTTGTCTCTCATCCAAAACGTTGTACTATTGTTATTTTCAATACTTGTTGACTGTCACGCAAATTTCAAAGGATTTTTTCCCAGTGTGTGTGTACCGTCCTTATTAATTATATTTTAAACCTGTGATCACTAAATTTGTTTCAAATTTGAATAATATAGGGAAACGGAAGTGGAAATTGAGACGAAGAGAAAAAAAGTTAATTCAACAGTGGACATTGTGGATGTGAAGTGAACGTCAAGCTGGAAGCTGTGTGTGTGTGAAGGGACAATGTGCGGCTAAACAAAGTCAAATATATTATTTTTTAGAAAAAGAAGGAACTCTACCAAAAAGGTAACTTTACTTTTTCCTCAAAATTTTTATTATCTTATCCATAATTTTTTTTCATCGAACGAAGAGTAAAATTTGTAAAGCCAGTTTACTTGGCACTGCTTAAAGTACTGATGAATTCATAAGAAAGTGCAGTTGAAAATTTTAAATACATGAATTGGTAGTGTATGAATTTTCAAAATTTTGATGATTGCAGTGCTTTTTTTATTTGGTAAAAGTGAGAAGACTGAAAGTACTCTTCATCAATTCAAATATTTATGAATCTCCGGTCATTGAACAGTCATAAGAAAAGCACTCATGCAGCAAACCTCACAAAAAATATTTTTTTACTACGTACAGTCAAATTTTATGGAAATGCAACGAAAGTTATTCGAGAAAGACAGTCTCAGTCATTTGCAAAAATGTAAAACTGCGTGTGTGTGTGTGTGTGTGAAAGTAAGTTTTCGAGATTGACAGTTGATTAATCTGTATTTTAAATAATAATAACATATACCCACTCTCGACAAGCCAGTATCACTTGCATTGCAGAGTAAACAAACAAACGGAGAGCGAGTTGAGCCAGTGTTGAGGAGGAAAAAAAAGCAGTTTCGTGATTTTTGCCAATAAACTTTTGGTTTGAAAAAAATTGACGTAGTTTGTTGTAGTTTAGTCACATATATACATAAAAAAAAGTTTCTATTGGGGTTAAGCGGTTACCACAATGTAAGTCAGTAGGTTCCTTCATTCGTTTGTATTCTGCCCGATGAGGCTTGGCTTGGCCAATGCACTTGAGGCAAGAGAGAGGTATTAAAAACCGGTCTGGGTGCTTATGGTTTACCTTTGGTTTCTACTCCACCTTACAAGTCAAAGTACATATAGTAATAATATGTAGTATCAAAATCTGACTCAACCAAAGCCACAGTTACAATAGATGTTAGATTATGTCAAGTTTGTAATTTCAGATGATGAGGGGTTCTCTCTCTCATCCATTGGTTTTTTTTCTCCCTGTCTCTTATTGTTTTTCTCAATGAAATTTTTTTGGGAACTTCTCCCTCTCTCTTTTCCCTTCGGTACATCCTGAGTCTGTTTTTTTTGGGTCTTTTTGACACTCCAAAACGATGACGAATTTAAGACTTTCATTAGATTTTTGGATTCTGGTTCAGGATTTGCATACAAAATTCTTTTCATTCAACTTTAATTTCTCCTTTTATTCTCCTCATATTCCTATCCCTCTCATCGTATCGTATCGTCAGGTTTGACAACATGCATTGTTCCCTCTCACATTCTTCGTCGTCAATATTTAGGACTCTCAAGTTCTCAACCCATGTCATGCATCGGTGAATGCATGACATGAAATGACTAATTAGCCTTCTTTTAGTACCACCCAATAGTCATCAAAATTATGGTCAGACTGTAAAGAATATTTATGCGGCAATTATCTTAATCTACTTTCATAATACAACATACATAAAAAGTTTTGTAGTAGTCGCAAGTCAAGTGATTTTATGTAAAGTAATTAATTTACAAAAACTACATGTTTTTTGTCTCTTTTCCAATTTCAGTCAGGATCGTTCCTGCCCCTTCCCACTCAATATGAACTTTTACTTCACTTTCTGTCTTCTCCTATTCATTGGGGACCATGCATCCGGTCAGTGGCTATCAAGACCCCGAGGCGGACCAAATCGGTCATTTCGTCGACCACCCAGACCTCGAGGACCGCCACCACCAAATCATTTCCTACAACCCTTGGGGATGCCCTTAAATTTTGTCCCAACACTCCCAACTTCCGTCAACACGACCAACACTCCCACAGTCGTGACAATATCCGAGGGAAACTCAACCACTCTACCAAATCCATCTAATGAATCAGCCACCACCATCCCCACGACAATGTTTGAACCTCAATCAGCGTACAATGACCGGATGGTAGAAATTCTCAAAAAATTGGGAGAACTCGGAGTCACAGATGATGAGAAAAAGAATGGGACAGACACAGTCAATCCAACAGTGACAATAACTGATTCAGTCAAAGAATCCAATGCAACCGTTGAAAATGTCCATTTTTCGCCCCCGCCATCCCCACCAACATCCAGATTCCCTCCTCCTCCTCATGCAAATCGGCGACTTGGTTATGCTCCTCCAAGAAGAAATCGGCCACCACCCAAATCCTCGTGGTCAAATCTTCGTGGGATTTTCTCTTGGAATCAACAACGTCCAGGGAATAAACCACCACAAATCCACATGGATCCACATCAACATCCATCCTCCAATCCAGTCCGACGTTTTGATGAGACTGTGGAGGAAGAGAAACAAGAAGCCAAAACATTAGTCGCAGGGACAACAAAGGATCCTCAAACTGCGAACCGGAAATCGGATGATGTACCTTCGGAAAAATCACAAATGGCTTCTATTGGTGAAACTCCAATTCAAGTAATCAATGGTTCATTGAGTGAATCGTCTCCTTTGTCACGGTCCATGAATGTCGAGGAGAGTGGACCGACGAGTGTGTTGGAGAAGAAAAACTCCCAAGAATTACAGGAAAGATCTTTGTCCTCCGTGTCCAACACATTGAGTACTCTTGCCAAACTTTCACCCAAGAAAGCCATCATGGTCTTCATGAAGCATGAAGGTACACACTTTTTTGGTGTCGTCAATAAAAATTAGTTGAAAGTGACGTATAAAAAATATTATCCATGTACATATTGCCAGGAATATATAATAATACATAATACCATCATGTATAGTTTTTTCTCATAACCTTTTCTTACGCAAGTTACTACAAAGGTAATGTAATATATATAATATATATATGTCAATCTTGTTTTTGAAGGGATCATCGAGTCTCAGTGGACAGGAGCGGATGCTGGGAAAATTGTCAAAAAGTATGCAGGGTCAAGTAAAATCCAATTTTTTAATGGGACACTCCCCCTAAAAAGCATACCACCAGTTTTCCTAGCTCCAGAAGACACACTACCACCCATTGGTACACACTTTTTTCTCATGTTTCTTACGCAGTTATTACATACGTAATGGAATATAATATAATATTTATTTATTTATTTATTTATTAGGATATGGAAAAATTCCAATTCCAAAGATTAGTCAAAAATCTGATGGAGGAGGACTTCCTGCACCAAAACCAACTTACTTGAGTATTGAAGAACAAATTCAATTACTTCGACTCCAGAGGGAACAAAAGAAATTAATGTTACTCGAACAGCTACGTCAGCGACAACGTTTACAGAATAATAATGATAATACACCAGCAGGGGATTTTAGTATTTCTTCTGCATCCTCCGCATACAGATTACCCGGGGACAGTACCGAGACAAATCTCAAATTACTCAGTATTCCAGGTGGAAATCTGAATGAAGGTTTTTATGATCAAATCAAAAGTTCTTTACCAAAAGGGGCTATCGTAGAAAGTATTCTCCCTGTTGGCTCGGATCCTTACGCAACTTCACAACAAGATCATACAAATGCTTTTAGAAAACCAACTTCTCCACTTTCGGCAGAAAGATCAAGGTACAATACTCCAGTTGCTCCTACTCCTCTTGCAACTCCACTTCCGGTTTCCTCCTCACCCTTGAATAATGGCTATGAAATTGAACTCCCTCCTTCTACTGGGAATGGAAATGGTGGACTTTTGAGTACAAATGAACTACAAAAAATTGTTGGGTCATTGATTGGTGCTCATTCTCAACCTCAGCCACAAGCTTCAAATATTAATGAAGTGGGATTGAAAGGACCAGGGAATGGACAGTATCCTCAGCAACAACAACAACAGCAACAAAATGGCCAATTTCCTCAACAGCAACAACAACAGAATGGGCAGTTCCCTCAACAGCAACAACAGAATGGACAGTTCCCTCAACAACAGCAACAACACAATGGACAAAACCAAAACAATGGAGGAGGTCCACAAGGAGCCTACTCTTCACAATCCTTCAATGTCAAACCACCTCAACAAAATGGACCATACATTCCTGGAGATGAACTCCAACCAAGTGGAAACGCAAAACCCAACAATGAGGACTTATTCTCATTGAATATGAACTTTTTTTACAAGGCGGACAAACAGAAAGGAGCCGGAGGAAATGCAGGAGGAGGAAATGGAAATGGGAACGGAAGGAGGAGACCACCGCCTCCAAAGACACCCAAAGGTCCTCCACCATCCAAAGGTGGATTTTTTAGTAAATTGACTGGGGGTGGGAGGAAAGCAGCACAAAGTAAACCAAATAAAAGACCTATTGGCCCTCCACCACAACCAGATCAAAATTATGGACCCTCAAATAATCGCCCTGTCCAACAACAATTTAACCCATCAAATGCACCACCCGGACAACAACAATTCCGTCAACCTCAATTCCAACCCAATAACAATGGACCATCAGGTCCTTCACCAGGTCAACAAAACGGTCCTCCAAACTTTCAAAATGGACCACCAGGGAAATTTCCACAACAACAACAATTTGGACCACCTCATCAAAATAATCAAAATTTTATTGGACCTGTCCAAAATGGACCTCATTTCAATAATCAGAATCAAAATAATTTCAATGGCCAACCCAATAATAATTACAATAATCAAAATAATAATAATTTCAACAACAATCAAAACAATAATAATAATTTTAATAATAACAACAATTTCAACAACAATCAAAACAATAATAATAATTTTAATAATAACAACAATTTCAACAACAACAACAACAACAACAATAATTTCAATAATGGTCCACAGTATAGTGCGTCAAATCAGCACCCTTCTTTTGTCCCACCACAAAATCATCAAAATTTTAATCACAACAACAACAATCAAAATTTTAATCCCTATCAACAAAACAATAACAACAACAACAATTTTCAACATCATGGTTCTGTAGAAATCCAAGGAAATAATGGACAAAGACATCCAAATCGACCCAACCAGTCTAACAATTATTTTGGTTTTGACACAAACAGTGGGAATCCTACTGGACCCGGTAATTACATTGAAAAAGCTAGACCCATCAGTACAGCCTCGACAGTGGTTGAACATCACATTTTGACCTCTCAAGAGAGAAGAGACCGCCGTCCATCTCCTCCGAGTGGTTCCAACAAGGGTAGACGTCAACGACCCAAACAAGGGGGTAACCCAATCAACACGGATTATTACAATGACTACTACAGTAACGAATCCGGGAATGAGCCGGAAATCTCTCATGAAGCTCATCCCAAGTCAAATAAAAAAGATAGCAATAATTCACCCACAACCATCATTCTTCATTCTTCCAATTCGAAATCAAAAGGTCGGAAAAAGTCCAAGAAACCCACAGTCATCATATCCTCTGGGAATGGTGGAGATTTGAGTAATGTCAACAAAATCATTAATCAATTGAATTTAGGTTCCGAGACAGACGACACATCTGAAGAAGTTGGTCAAAAACAAAACAAAAATCAATATTATGCCCCTGTACCCTTACCAATCGGTCAACCTCCCTTGACAACCCTTCTTACATCTCCTGGGAATCAAAATCAAATTATTTTGTCCCAACTCTCTCAGCAACAAGAACAACGACAATTCCCTTTGATTCTCCAACAAAATCCTCCTCCTCCTCAACAAATCATAATTCAACAACAACCTACACAATCTCCTCCTCAAGTTATCATCCTCCCTCATGAACAATCCCAACAATCCCTCCCTCCACAAATTGTTATTCAACAATCAGACCAACAACAGCACCAGTCTCAACCCCAAATTATCAATCTTCATCAACAATCTCCGGACGGGTCAAACCATCCAGGTCCAATTGTTGTTCCTAATGCACCCCAAAATTCTCCTCTTCCACCCGTCATTTTTCTTCCACATCCTGGATCTTCCCCTACAACACCTTCTCCACCAACTGCAAGTCCTTCCTCTTTCTACCTTTCTCCTCCACAACAAGTATCTCCATCCTCTAATCCAAACTTTGGCTATAGTCACAGTCACTCAATTCAACATGTAAGTCCAAGTCCCGTCGTTTTCCATCAACCCAATCATCATCATCCTTCACCCCCTCGTCAACAAAGTGTGTCAGAGATTGACCTTCAAATTCAAAAACAACATGAAGAAGCCGTAGCCAAAGTGACAAACTCTCATCGACATAAATACAATACCAATTCACTTCATCAACAACAACATCACATTCACCAAAAACATCATCAGTCCCCCTTCGGAATCATTGATCAAGCTTTCATAGCTTCAGACAATCAACCAGAGTCAATCATGGACTTGTCAAATCCTGAAGTTTCATCCGCAAATGTGGACGAAGTCCCATTTCTCCCTCAATTCCAATCACCCTCACGATCCCATCATCACCATCATCAACAACAACAATTCAGTCCCGTATTTCCTTCGCCAGTAAGTGGTATCAATTCTAGGTCAGATGCTCCGACCCCACGTCCAACTCATTATAGTCGTCCACCCACGCCGTCACCTCCCAGGGTTGAAGTGTCCGTTCAATCCTATTCTAAAGTGAAACCCCTGCAAGGGAATGGCCAGAGAGTCCTGGAGAAAGTTAGGACACAAGAGAAAATTGTTTGGAAAGCATCACATGAAGCTGGCGGTCTCATCCCAGTCAAAACTGTGACTCAGGAAAAACGTTACTTGAATCCAAATGGAGAGATTGAAGTAGAAACATCGATACTGGACAGTGAAGACAAGGCAGGATCCATTGAATCTTCAAGTAATTATTTTAAAAGGACAGGGAAACCAGATGAACGGAAAGAGACCAATAATAAACCATCAATAAATATTAATAATTATAGTAGTAGTAATAGTCAGAGTACAAAAGTTACAAATCGCAATAGTAATTCACACAGCAATGATAATAATAATAATAATAGTCAAAAACATAGTATTAGTAATAGTCAGACAATGGGGACCAGTAAAGCACCAGTTGAGACGGAAATCGGGGAGGAACGACAAGAGTCAACATTTGCAGGGTTGCTCAGGACAAAAGCTGCAATGGAGAAAATGAAAAATGAACTAAATATTCATCAAAGTTCATCTGTCTTTGGATAAGAAAGAATGTTGATCAATTTCAAAAATCAACGTAATAAAAATGTGCAATTTTATGTTATACTTTTTCACGTTCTTGAAGAACGATTCTTCATCTGAGGAAAAAATGTGCAAATTATCAATCAGCTGGAAAATGTATTTTTTAAATAATTATTTACATAACTTTTAGATATATTTTTAACTTTTAATGGTTTACGCTTGCTAAATAATATTACGACTGAATATGGAATATTATTTTTTGTGTATATCGAAAGGGTTTTTTTTGTGTAGTAATATTTATTTGGAATAAATGGATGTATTTTTTATGAACAGTTGAAAAAACTCAAAATCAGCGTCTGCCTCTAATCTCTCATTAACAGGGAGTAACCTTGTTGTAGGAACATGGGATTCATGTAAGAAAATCAGATAGTAATTAATTAATTGATTTCCTACTTACAACTAAACTGCGGTACACTTTGTGCACATCTATGTCCAGATTTCAAGGGACTGCATTAGCGTCAGGATTTGACATCTTTACGATCCTCCCTCTTCCTCATTCTACTACGACTTTTGACTTCTCAGAACTCGTCAACTATGAAAGATTTTTATTCCCATTTGCAAAACTTCATACAATATCCATAAAACATCCTCAGTTTGATTGCATTATAAACGGTTAAAAGACCAATTGTACAGTTCTTAAACTGTGTATTCAAGTGTATTACCTCCTCCTCCTCCTCCATAAATTCCCTGTCTCAGCTTTACAAAATTGTTTTTAAGTGTGGTCAGAATGTGTGGTCCAACTCATGTTCAAACTTGTTGAGATTTTAGCAAATTTAATAAATCAGTCGAGTGACTCACCATCCCTTTTATATTACACTGCACTGGACAAGTGTCTTCTTTTGTCGTTGTCTCATTCCACAGTTAAAGATACTTCCATAAATATTGTGCTCATCCAAGCTAAAGTTTGCTCAAAAAGTAGTTTTCAAGGTACAATATCCTTGTATAAATTAATTTTAACCCCAATTTTCTCGACTCTTATCCAGTTTTTTAATAATTTTTTTTGACAGGATGCGACTTATTGTGTCATATCTTCTGCTCATCCTTACAATACAAATCTGTTCAAGTGAAGGAGCTTTTCAATGGACTTGGGGTCCTGTTGAAAGTTCAGCCGAGAAAGACAAGGACCATCAACTCTTCAGCAATGTTGTTGAGGTCAGTACGACGACCCCAACAAAATATCCAGAACCGAATGAAAACAGTATGGAAGAACGGATGTTCCTGGGGTCACACGAAGACAAACTGTCAAATTTGAGTCGATCTGAATTGACACCGAGTCAAATCCTCCCTACACACGACAGTCTAGGCCAGGGAGGTCAAGACCTAGATGATAGTGACGAGACAACCCATTTCTCACCCTTCCCCTTTCTCCAATCTTTCAAAAAATCCAAGAATCCAAAAAATATATTTTCCATTTATGTTGACAGAAATTACAACATTATTGAAGATTTCAAGGAAGAGATGCACTACAATCAATACTTGATTGCTCTGAGTGTATTCAACAAATTACAACCTCTTCTGTTTGACCTCCAAAGTAATCTCTCCCTCCTCCTCTCGAAAGGTTGCAGAAGACAATGGAAATTTAGCTATTTAAAATATGGGAGTACAGAACAAGGGATTGTGGACGACAAGTGTGACACGACCCAGGACGTTATTGGGAGACAAATCCGAGAGTTTGAAAAGTTGGTTGATGTGAATAAAAATTATCGATTTCAAACTGCTTCCGTCGTCACGACCATGGCTAATCAACTTGAGATTCTACACAAAGATTACCAAATTGCTTTAAAAAATTCATTTGACCCAGAGGAGAAAGGAGAGGAGGGGAAGGAAGAGGATGAGAATCAAAGGTCAAATAATAATTATTTTCATTTTAATTACTCCAGTCCCCAAATTCCAAGCGTGGACTCTGCAGAGGTCAAAAATGGGCGGAGGAGAAAATATCGTCTTGATAATGAGAGGTCCTCCCTCAGTTTCCGGATCCCCATGACAAGAAGTCGGACCAGAAATAATAGTCCACTCAAAGTTGACCAGGTCATGGCAGATGCCTTCGTCTCTACGGATAGTCAATTGAATTTGAGTGAGAAAATAGAGGAGACTTCTAATGACAGTCAACAGTTGAACCAATTTTTATTGCTCCTCAATGAAACTCTTTTGTCTGGGGATAATGATAACTGGGTAATATTCAAGTTGGCAAGTCACGTCAAAAATTCTGCACTTGCCGAACAAATTAGATTGAAATTGAAATCATTCTTTCCACCCCCTGTCCAAAATGCAGTTTGGAGTACACACGTCAAATTATCTTATCAACAAGAGTCGATGGACAAGTCTAACCACTCTTCCCTTTCAAAAGGAGGAGGATTGAAGGGAATGAGAAGTAAAAAAACTCAACATAATAAAGACATCAACAACAATGCTTCTAACCTAATTGAGACTAGTAGTAGACATTTACAACAGTCGGAAAGAAGGACAAATCAAATTATGTACACCCTAACACTGGACTCACTGGGACAGTTCAAGTCATTCTCATCCTCTCCAACGAGTTATGATAGGAATAAAAGTGAAATTGGACAAAACTGGAAATTGATTCCGATTGAACGGGCAAATTACTACCTTCTTTTCAATGTCCCAACATTTCGATTCATTGGGATTTCCCAGGAGGAGGAGAATAACATGACATTTAGGATTGTGAGTGAAAAGTTTCATGACCGTGACCTGTTTATGACTCCTCAACACTTTCATTGGAGGGTTTCCTTGACCAGACAAAATTTTGTGACCTTTTTTAACCGGAAGTACTCCCAGTTTCTAAATTTGGACAATATTGGTCGGGGAGTTTTGTCCCAAAATGTACCAGGATTATTTAATGTTGACTAATTTATTGACGGCAACAAGTCTTAACGACTGATATGTAATATTATTGTAGGGAACAAAATAGAGAGGTGAATAAAACACTCTGAAGGGATTATCTTTCAGCGAACACTAAAAATAGTTACATATCAACTCATCACAAAGTATTTTAAAAAATAACAAACTAAAATAATTACTGAATGCACTAAAGATTGTATCTTCTTACTCACATATTTTGAGTTCAATTCAGTCAAATCCTCCAGTCGACCTGAAATAATGAACAACAAATAGAATAATTCATCATTTTTAATTTACGCAATAATAAATGCAGAAAATATTTTTATTTTACTTACTTACCTTGAACCATTAGAGAAAAAGATGTGAAATTCTTGGGAGAATAATTCCAAAAGAAGTAAAATATTATTTGTTGATGGACTCTACTTAATTGTAATTAACTATCACTGTTGTAGCACTCAGAAAATAAAATAAAAAGTGAATTTTTAGAGAAAAAAACTCGTGAGAGTCAGTAAGGAAATCTACGGAATGTGGCTTCTATTCACACACACAAACACAATTTGTAAATTTAATTGTTCTTCACAGCTTCTAAATTAATTAATAAATGTTTTGGGTTTCATAAAATAATGAAAAAGAGTCGAAATTCTGAAGAAGAGTTTACTGTCTGTGAACCAAATCGGTCTCTCCCCCCTCGCGACTCATCCCCGAGTTTCTCCACTGCTCCTCTCGAGTCGTACCCATAGCCCAGTGGTATACGAACCGGACCGGGTCTTTGGAGGTGTCTGGGATCGATTCTGGGTGGACTTTCTGGGGAAGGAGAGGGTCAGTTGCGAAGGGGTGTATGTACTGGCGCTTGGGCCGGGTTGGGTGCAAAGGGAATACCTAAAGTTACGGTCTAGGGGCCGGGTATTCCCTCCCTTTGTGTGCACACCGACTCGGTTCCTTGTCTGGTTACACTCCGAAGCACAGACCCAAGAAGACATCGTGGAGAAGGACACTGGGGAATGGGACGACTCCGGTGGGTATCGAGCTCATACAGCTCTAGGGGTGAATCCGGCAAGAATCACCTTAAATGGTGACTTGACCGAGGGAATCCCCGAAAGCGGTGAATTCGGTACCCTCAATTTTTGTCAATTTTTTTAGAAAAAATGTTCAGTGTGTGTTGTTCTTACTTATTTTAATATGTGTGCACTTTTTACAATTTGTAAAAGTACCGTTTGGGGTTTTCATCAATTTTTTTTATCATCAGGAACACGTTTAAAATTATTAATTGAGGTCCCTGAGCAGCGTATTGACTGTAGAAGACCCAAAAAAATTGTTTCGGTCAGTGGTGCCATGATGAATGAAACCGTACAAATTTATGGACCTGTTTACTTAATTATAATGGATATTCTGATGAAACCAAATGATAATCAATGAGAATTAATTTGAAAAAAAAAATGACAAAGTGTTTTGTCTCCCAATTTTTTTGAAAATAGAAATAAATGCTGCACTCCAACTTTCCCTACTGTGCAACACTGACTACATACTGTCTGCTACATTGAATATGTAGGAAGCTAAAAATATTTGGCATCTCATCGTCCCTCCTCCATTTTCCACGATGAATCAATCGAGTCTAGACGAGAAAGTGTGAAAAAATGCACACGGAAGAAAGACGGAGGTGGATGAACAAGATAAGATGAGGAAGGCTTAAGCTCAGGAGGAGATGCTATAAGAGTACTTTATTTACTCAGCACCGTCTCCCTCCCTCTCCCTCTCTCAAGGTCCATTTGTCACTGAGACTGTTTATTAGGGGAAGAAGAGAGAAGGAGGGAGGGAGAATTGTAAAATAATTATTAATCACGGATCACCCTCTTCATTACACAAAAATATAAGAGTGAGATGGAGGGGATCTAACATGGAAATTTGAAACGTTGAAACACTTTGATCATTATTCTGTCAACACCATCATATTTTCAACGTGTATGACGAGGGGGTGGTTCCCTAGCTAGTATATTTGACACAACATGGAAATATTGGGAAGAAAATACTACTACTAAATGTAGAGTAAAAAATCGTTGTAGTTTTTACCATTTTGTTAAGATAGGCTTCATACAAATCTCCAAATACTACGTGTACTTCCCTGGAATCCAGATTCGAGGTCGGTGCGTTTTGAGTGTACAAAGTTTTGTAATAGAAAAGAACTAATTAAAATTTAAATACCACGACCATGTATGTACAATGCTCAAAATAGTAAAAAGATGGTCCAGCCGAAGCCGGAGGCTCGTCCATTTCATCTCCTTGTTATATTTAACAACCTTTTCTACACTACACTAAAAAAATCTTTCCACGGCATGGCTACTTTAGTCACCTTCTGTCTACTGTCGACACTTTCATCCGGAGAATTATTACAGAATATGAGAAATCAATTTACTTTTGAACAAGAATTAAGTATTATGCGTTGTATAAAAGTGTACTGCTAATTATTGGAGAGAGAGTAGAGAGGCAGCGTGTGTGCGTGTGCATGTGTGGGGTCAGACATATCGGTGTCTGAAGGAGGAATTACAGTACATCAGAGATGATTGACACTATTTGCTCCCACTTCCAAACCAACTCTCAGCCCGTTTTAATTTAAGACCTTAAAGGATTCCGTCTACAGTTCGAGTCGTACTGGAAATCCAGCCATGAAGAAATTGAATGTAAAATTCTGTTTCTCTTTCAAAAAATATTTCTCAAAGTGAGTGGCCATATCATGGGGTAAATATTTTCTAGGTAACCATCAACTTGAATTTTTCCTTGTATCCAAAGCCCACAAATCTCACACACACACGCACACACGTGAGGAGAGAGATAGGGAGAGACAGGGACATTAGCTCATGTCGGAGGCGAGGATGAAGGAAGGAAGGAAATTTCCTTCTTTTTGACAAGTTCAAGTGACTTGGAGTTTTGAATACTCCACAATTCGGAGTACTTGAGTTGATTTTTTGGGCCTCATGGGGATCTTTGTCTCCTTATTCAGACACACGTTCAAACCATTTGTGTGTGTTTATTACCAGACTTAGGGAGAGTCAAAGAGTGAGAGTGAGTGTGTGTGTCGGTTATGAAAAAATGTTTTTAAAAAAATAAATGTTGAACTTGAGTCTCTCTCTTTTTCTCGACTGCCCTCATTTTGGAAGAACATGACATAATTTTAAATATTCTTTCATTTTTCATCCACACACAATGAACACTCTCACAGTTGCACAATGAATTTAGCTGACAGTGGTGCACTGCAGACAGAGCTAAATTTAATTCTGTCCACTAGTATTTTTATTTCAGAAATATAAATACACACACATGAAATGCGCCTTCACCCACTCAGACAGTTGCATATTATTATCAATTCTTTCTGTGTGTTGGATCTTTCATAAAATGACTCTCAGAATACACTCACGACACACACATATCGTTGGCAGTGGGAAAATATTTTATAATCCTACTATTTTAATGTAGCATTGGAGGGCGTACAATGAAATGCAATGGGGAAGAGAGAGGTGAGACAAAAATCTGGGAATTCTGCGGGTTTGTGTGTGTCACTCGGAGTGACTAATCCAAAAAATACTTTTGCCAAATAAAGGGGGCGGAAGTCGAGGAACTTGTCGTCGTCTTCTCTCATCGCATCGGTCCAAAATCCATCCTATCAACGTCCTATCAGTAGTTTCACCTACTCTGTGTGTGTGTGTGTGTGTGTGTCGTGTGTGTGTGAAGAGAGATACACATCCACATTCCATTCTGTCTTTACCCAATTTTTAGGGTTATGAATGCACAACTTTCTTTTGTCTTACTAGAGCATAGTAGAAGGGAGAGAATATTTGTGTCATTCAAACTATTCATTGTGTGTGTCGTGTGTGTGTTGTGTGGGGATGACCTTCAAGATTTCACCTAGAATTTTCTTTTCATTTATCCTCATCCTTCCTACACATTCTATTACACTTCTGCACATAGGGAGAGGAAGGTATTAAAAAATGAGATGATCAAGACAGGTTGGTGTGAATTTAAAGTGCAAATTGCAAACTTAAATTGTATTTTGACTGTCCCAAATGGTTTTATAGTGTTGAGTTAAAATGTGTAGAATTTACACTGTAAATTGTATCTGTAGATGGGAGAGGAAGAAGGAAGGACAGAGACAGAACAAGACATGCAAAAATCCTGTCCGTTCTTACGTCAAAACTGGAGTCTTATTTTTTTCCTCTTCTGCTGTGCATAAAAAATGAGAGTTTGGCATATAATACACTATCTAAATAGTATTATTATACACTATACTAAATGTTATCGCCTTTTTTAGGAGAAAACCATTTAGATAGTTATTTTTCTACCACAATCTTTTTCTCCCCCCATTCACTGTTCCCTGTGTTCTGTTGTGGAGGAATGGAGTTTAAATATTTTATTTGCATTTCCCCATCTCATCGTGTACATTAAATATGTAGATTTGAGATGCTGTCTCTCTTTCTCTGCATTTTTGAGATAAAACTGACTATGTGCTTGTGTTCACTATGTAATCAGTATAAATACTCTCGTTTATATCTTTTCCATTCACCATTTGAATGGATTTGCATTGAAATAAAAAATACAGTAGTTATTTAACTTTAATTCGGATTCTTTCTAACTCAGAATTATTGCAACTTACGACGCAAAAAATATTGTATTTAATTTCAAGGATTAGTAGAAAATAGGAGCAAAATTGATGGATGGTTCTCATTCAATGAAAAAGAGGAAGAGAGAACTTTTTAAAAACAAAACACTTGACAACCTTCCCACATCATCATCATCCGTATTTTCCTTTCTTGCTTGTGCATAATAATAATAGTAATAAATATAGCGTGTGTAAACAAGTTTTGAGAAGACAGTTAAATCAATTACAATAAACGTTTGACTGTTTGTGTGTGTACTTTTGTGTGATCCACTGTTAAGGATATTTGTGTGGTCTAATTGTTTAGTGGGGGATGGTTATGAAAATGTTTTAAATATAATTGCCACTCCTTGTCTTGCAGTTAAGTAGATCACACACACACAAAATACACAGATTGAAAGTTGAAGTAGGAACTCATTTAACTGTCTGCACAACATTAGGAATATTTATTGAATTATGGAGTACATTCTTTAATTTTGCACACACATAAGAGAGCCCCAAGAACGCCATGTCAGTTAGCAAGAACTATACTTAATTTTCAGTATTTTCTTCAGTGAAACCCTAAAAATTTTGAGCTGAGAAAAATCAAAGCAATCATTCACAAAAGTTAATGATATTTACACAAATTACTATTATTACTTCCCCCACAAATACACTTCCACACAGTGTGTTGTGTGTGTGTGGAGGGTGTTAAGGAAGTTAATAAAAACTGAGAAAGTGTGTTTGTACACTGTACACACAGAGGATAATGGCGGACAGGGAAAGGAGGATTGAATTAAGGAGTTGAGATTATAGAATTATTAATAAATTACTACCGAACAGGCATTCATGTCCAAAGGGAATGAAAGGGGTATGTTGGCATTAATCAAATAAATGGCTTGTAAATCTTCGGGTCGGATTTTCATAAAGAACGAGTCTCTCTCTCTCTCTCTCTTTCACTTTCCATGTACAACAGCTCATTGCATCGTCGCCCATGTTACACGAACTAACGTTAAACACACTCACTCCCATATGATACCCATATAAATTATATATTAAATAGCTAAGCGTTCTCCACTCCACTACTAATACTACTTATTTAACTATTTAACTTTTTCTTCTTCCGTCTCCCATGTTGCAACACACACACACACACACACACACACACACACACACACACACACACACACACACACACATTCACTCACACTCAATGAAAATTGTCGTCTATCTTAAAGTGTACTCAGATACTTGTGCTGATACTTGTGTGTGTGTGTGTGTTTGAATATTATAGATAAATTAATCCCAAGATTATGCTCATGTCAACTACTCATTGCTGGGGTTGAGTGACCCAGGGAAATGTGTATATCAACACCACTGAAGTAAAATTGTGTATTGGATAGTCTAAAAAAGGCTGCTGTGTACAACGTATGTACACACGACTACTTGTGTGTCTTGTCTTGTCTGCATCTGTTTCTTCTTCTCTCCTCCACTCTTGAATGATCATCTTGAGTATGAAGATACACAATTTTATATATAAATAATTTGATCAAGGAGCAGCCCAAAATCAACGACCAGAGAGAGTGACAAGTGCAAAACATGTGAAGAAGCTCCTTTACATGACACACACACACACACAACAGTACATAGAAGGAGAAGCTTGTTGAATTAACTTCTCCTAATGTACAATTGGCCTCGTCCATCTCAGTGTATGAGTGGTGAATATTTTAAAATCATCATCATTAGCAATCACCCCACAATAATTAAACTGTACAGGACAGTATGGGAGGAAGAGAGAGAGAGATATTTTGAGAAAAAGTGCAATGAGCACAACAATTTGATTGATACATCTGGGCCAGACGAGGAGACGACGATGGATCGTTGGCAATGGCTTCTTCTCCTTCTCCTCCTTCTCTCTATCTCTTGAATTGACTCTTCATCTCCATAACTGTCCTCATCAGACTCAAGTCTGCCACTTGTTCAATAGACCATAATTAATATATGATGGAGAGTAAAAATTCTCAAATTTCTACACTAAATCTTCATATTCTATGAATTTATGGAGGAACATTTCATAAATAGAGATCTACGTGGAGTACATTATACACGAAGTAGTATGCATTTAGTAATATTCACGAATATCGCAGTTGTCTCAGAATTCATCTTATTTCTCTTGTGTGTGTGTGTGTCCTCTCCTCTTGCGTAAAACTTAAATGAATTTTCCAGACATAATGATTTAGCTCACAACTTTAAACTTTTACTTCCCTCTCTCTCTCCGTCTTTTCTTCACTTGACTGGGGTTTTCAAAAGCAGTTTGCCCTGTATTTTGGGAAGAAATGGGAACGAAATCTCCACATTCTGTTTTTGACTCCCTCTCTCATATACGGATAATGTGATGGTGAGGAAATATATTATAATGCATGGGTGCATTTCCTACAATAATTTCATATGCATTAATCCATCCACGTCTTGATCCTCTATTTACACACACACGCATCATACCCCACACCACAACCGTAAATCCACAAATATCTTTGTACCGGCAATCATCATCTACATAATAAATAATACATTTCATTTCGTCCATATCCCAAATACATCCAAAGAGGAAAACACAATTTTTGGAGGGATTTCCTACACACTCTCCCATCATATATTTATTTAAGTGGTTTGTGGAAACAAGAGGAAAGAGAGTGTAAATCATTTTTTTCGCACATGGTGAAATCTCAAGAATTTCAATCTTTAAAATATTTTTAACCTTTTCAACTTTTACTTCCTCCTTCAATTTCAGTAGATAAGACCCCATCCCATCCCCTCTTATTTAAGCTGTACACCTTCATTTTACGACTTTTTTAAAACCGAAAACACACTTTGTGTAATGACTTGTTAATTATTTAACATTTATCCATTTTGAGTCAAATTATTTAACAAGCATTCCAGACAATGACGAGGACGAACCAAAAAGTTTGTGCCTTAATTAGTCTATTTACATATTACAAGATGTTACAACATTTAACAAAGTAATTTATGTAAAATACGATTGACGTAAATTGTTCTACAAACTTTTCTCTCCTTTTCTCTCAATTATTCTTGTTTCATTAATGACTGTACAGATTTTTTGTCGTAGAAAGAAAGAGAGAAAGTTAATTGTCTTTGATTCTTAGATTACACAATAACCAAAGGACGGAGGGGAAATGTTTTTGAAATTTTTTACCTCTTCAATTGACTACATCCCACCATCGCACCTTTTCTTCAACATTGATTCTTCGAAGGAGAATATGGTAAAATTGACTCCTCTCTCTCTCACAGACACGAGAGAGACAGAAGAGATTTTTGTGCCCAGAAAAGGAGGCTCACTTGCATCTCTCGATTGTTTGTTGTGCGTGTGTGTGTGTACCAAGTCTGAATTTGGGAAGGATGAGAGAGGATTAAAATGGTGAACTGATCCAGTTTGTTGTTGTCTCTCTTGTCTCTTGTATTTTGTACATAGTTTTTACATGTACAGGGCTTGTTGTTTGAGGATAGAACGACAAATTTGACGTGGTTCTTCTTCTCTGTTCACCCTGTCTCTTTATATACTTGCTTGTGTTTGTTTGGGATGCGTACAGGAATATTATATTGTAAACGAAGCGGTGTTCATCTTATAAAAACTAGGTAGATCTTGAGGGGGATTTACGTTCATAAAAATGTCCATGTCTATATACATACAAAGAGCAGAGGCAGAGGCACAAAGTTACAGTCTCTCTCTACAATAGGAATGCATAGTGTGATTCTGGTTTTGAACTTCTTCTCTTTCTCTGTCATCCCTGTCGCTCTTTCCAAAAAGCCAACAACTATGACTACGACGAAGGAGGAGGAGGAGAAGTACTTCATTGAAGAAGATTGAGTTTTGTGAGGACTGAGTGTCGTCTATTGTTTTTACATATTAAACTGGAAGATGGAACAATTGGAAGATTGCTACTTTCTATATGTGTCTGTCTTTACCATTGCATTTAGACAGGGCTCGTAGAATGCACTGCTTTTTTGCATATATTTTCCACTGACATGGAAGGATAGGATTACATCATATGTGGGTGTTTGACTACAATCCCTACACACACACAGAGAGAGAGAGAGATGTTCTACGAGAGACGTAGACTATGGACTTGTAGGAAGGACCAGAATGGAACGGAAATTAGGATCATCATCTTCTTGATGCTCATCTGATGTGAAAAAAAGGAGGAGGGATGACTCGTTTGTGTCATCACACACACACACACACGCTGTGCGCAGTTTTTCAGGAGTAAGGAGTAAAATGATCTGTTAGTGAGATCCTTTCCCCCGTGGTCGTGTCTCATATCCAAGATTTCCTTTATTCATTTTTTGAAAATATTCTACATTTTCGAAACCCTTCCACTTCTGCCTTATTCGTTTATATGAGAGTGTGAGATTTTGATTCTGACTCAGAATTTGTGAGTTATTAATTTTTAAAAGCTATAGATACACACACACACGTAGAGAGAAAGGGAAATCGTGATTCATCTTTTTGGATACAGAAGAGAAGACCAGGTTTTGTACGATATTATTTTAGTATCCCACACTCTACACACACACACTCTATTCCACATAGACTATCCAAAGTCGTATCATCTCTATCTCGTGGATCTTTATTTGGATCTTGGAACAAGTGAGACGGTTACATGTAATTGCAATAAGCTTCTCTCTCCTTCACCCATCCCTCTTTATACAGATATGCAATAGGGAAACAAGACTGGGACTGGAGGAAAAAGTTTTTCTTGTTCCATCATCATCATCGAGTCTCCTCGAAGGGTAAAGCCAGTGGAAAGGAAAACCCACTGAAAACCCAATTCCATGTGCATCAAAACCACCAATCCAAATCCCACCAGAACGAAGAAAGAGGAGGAAATACACTGTAGAAGAGTGAGAGTGAGTGCATAATTTCTAATTCTGATACACACTTCCCAACATCTTCTCTCTCTCATGATTCCACGGACAAGTGAAGACGTGCTCCAAGAGTAAAGTTGGCCTGTCTCTCTTTACCCATCTTTCCCATCGTATTCTCCTTTTTGCTCTCTTGTCCCAATCAAAATTCGACTAGTCGGGAAGTGAGTCGGAGTGAATAGCAGAGTACAAGAGGAGAAGGACACACACACACTGTCCAGACCAAAGTTCGAATGGAGCCAAAAAGAAGTTTCATTCATTGAATAGAGTGAGACACACACACACGAGACAAGAAGAAAGAAAGAAAGAGCACATTTGAAGGATGTGGTGCTATTGGTTTAATTGTGAGATTTGGTCACTCTTGCAACATTCCAGTGGAGGAGGAGGAAGGAATAGGAAATCAAGAGAGAGCAGGAGGGACAAATAGGAAATAAATAATTTTTCTACAATTTACACTCTGCAACTCCACACACAAATTGCCGATTAATAGAGATAGAAATTCATCATCAGCTGCTCTTTCTCTACATCAAATCATCAAGTCAGTCCAATTCAACATGACTTCGTCCTGTTCTTCGTTTTCTAAAAAATTGAAGGGTGGTTGAAAAATGCCATATTAAAATTATATCCTCTGTACATACATCCTCAGTCGTAAGATACAGACATAGCAAAAAACTCTATTTTTCTTTCTCTCTCTCTCGTCTTTGATTCTCCTCTGAATGACCATAAGGACGAACCCAACCTACACATACAACATACACGAGGAGAGGAGAGCAAAGTGTATCCATCCAATCGAACTGAACACTCTTGTCCCTGTCTTGTCTTCCTCTCCTTCACTTCTTCTTCCCCAGCCCAGGAGCCTTTTAACATTAGTGTCACCATTTTTATGAGCATGTGATATTTGATTCACTTTTCTATCAAACTTCAACCAACGTTCGTCAAACCCCCTTGCAAAAGGACAGTCTCTACACTACATAAGTATAGTGCCATGTTTTTTTGTGTGGACTGTGTGCATGTGTGTGTGTAAGAACACATTCTGAACAAACCCTTTAATCATCAATTTATACTGTATTACTGTGAAAACTACTACATTAGCATAATCTCAACCACCCAAAATTAGCCTCAAGTGTGTGGTGGTGAGTGGAAAGAGAGTGGATGTGTGTGTAGACTAGTTCTGTTGAGGTGGTGGCCCTTCAGTTTTGGCCGCCTGGAAAATTTGTTTTTTTTGCACGGGCGACAAAAGTCCGAGAGTGAAAGTGAGTTAATCAGTGCAAAAATTAATTTGTTTGAGTTCTTCTGGTCAAGACAAATGTAAGAATGAGACAACAATTCAAAAGTTTGTGAAGGGTGACGGGAAAATTGGATCGCCCGGAAATCCCTACATATTTTCATCTGAAATTAACAACCGGGATTTTCCGGGTTTTTGAAGTGTTTTGGAGAGAGTGTGTATTTCACACAATTTGTTCCTTTTTTAACGGAAATTACCGGCGGTGCTTCAATTAAACATTTTGTTACTGTAAAATGGATAAAGTCAAAGGACGTTCATGGAGGTAATTTAATGAAATTAATTTTTAAAATTTAATTTAATTTTGAAGAACTAATTGTAAAAAATTTTAAAATAATTTAATGATAATTTCATTTCAAAATAATATTTTTTCTTTAAATGTTTAAACCCGACGACATTCTGTAATGTAAAAATGGAAAGGAAAATTTTATAATATTTGGATTTGACTTTTTGTCAAATGTCATAAATTCTGTTGACACTTATGAAGAGAGAAGTAGAGATGAGGAGAGACGAAAAATATTTAGTGACTCATGAGTACACCCATAAAGGATTTTGATGTTTTTAACCTGGCTCTCGAAGGATCATTGGTGATGATGAGTTTTGAGAAGACACGATCCTCTTTTAAAGACCACTGTCTAATGTTTGACTAGACAATTTAGTACACACACACGCAGTCTCATACAATCTCTCTTTATAAGATACACAAATTTATGATCGTCTGCCGCATTATTATAATGATCCAGACTGTATTGCTCGTAAGTAAGTAGAGTTGTTATATTTTGGTGAGTGTAAATAATAATAATAGACGATGAGGATGAGGAGGAGGAGGAGGAGGAGGGTAATATAAGAAGAAGAGGAGGAGGAAGTATAATGTGGTGTACATATGTAAATGAATTAGTGCACAACTTACCTCCTGACGAGTACTCGCCACGGGCTGACAATAAAGCAGGAAGAGATTTTTCCATACATGGTTTGGCAGCGCAAAGATTTTGACATTTTATTAGTCTCACTCTTGTGACTCTGTGTACTGTGTGTGTGTGCCTGCGTGTGTGTGTAAAAATTTTCACAAAAGATTGTCTAGTTGAGGTTGTTGTGAGGGGACAGATTTAAATGTAGTTTTACGAAGGTCCACAACACACACAATAATTCCACACAAATTATTGTCAAAATCACTTTATTTTGAAAGATCAACACACAACATTTTGGAGGGTTTAGAGAAATTACCCAAAATTTCTTTTTACCTTAAAAAATGGTGATCTTTTCGTTGGGAATTATGTGTTCATTCAAGAGCAAGTTTTAACGGACACGGAGGGAGGGATAAGAGAAGCTTTTAACTAGTATCTTGTTAATTTTTGAGGATAAATTGACGGTGAGATGATGGGTTTGATGGTGTACTTGGAGGGAGGGAGGGAAAGAAAAGAGATTGACTGTGAAGTGGTGGAGGTGGGCCAATTAGGTGGAAAATGTGGTTGAATTACTAAATGAGCTCCTAGTTAAATTCTCATTTGGTAATTTTGTTTTTTTTCCTACACTTGTAATTTACTTGTAGCGTAGGAGAATCTTAATCATGTTGCATGTACTTATGCTAAATGTTAAATCTAGTTTACCACATGGAGTACATGATGTACAGAACGTTTGTAGTACAGTACACAACATAAACAAAGGGAAAAAATGGATGAAAACACATGGAAAAACTTTAGAAAAATGACTCTGGGTTTCTTCCACATTGTCTCTTTCCCTCTTGTTCATTTCCCTCCCATCCTTCTGACATCCCTTGTACAGAAAGTCTAATGGATGTGACAGGGACAAGTGACAATTGACACGGATTTCAACCCCACAACATGGATGTCCATGTTGTGTGTGTGTGTTGATCCGATGTGAAGTACACAAGGATTTTCCCCATACAAATACAGAGAGATTGAAATCAGTAGCTTTTTCATAAATATCATCATGACAAGAGTGTGAGTGTCTTGATGAGTGTCTCGGACAATTGTGTACGAAGGATGAAATTTATTTTTCCTCCCCATAAATCCATTCGAAACAAAGGAGAATTGTTTTTGATTTCTCATGGTCCAATCCATGCCTCCGCCTGTGGTTGTTGTTGTTCTCTCTCCCTGAGTGTGTGCGTGTGTGTCTGTGTCTTATATCTGAAGGTGCGGTGTCGATCCATACTTTGTGTCGGATTTTGAATCAAATTTGTCTATCACACATGTAAATCTTCCCTCCTCTCTTACTCTCTCTCTAGACACACATTACATACTACTCGGGAAAACTGAGATTTGGACTTTGCCGTTGATGTGCAGAGCACGTGCTTCTCGGCCCATATCGAACAATAATAGAAATTTTACGAGTGTACACTTTTCCCCCATGTCTGTACATTTGTACAACATCCCTCATTAGCATAATGATGATGAGCAGCAGTCAATTCTATATATATAGAGATGTACATAACATTGCGGAATTACGGTGTAAAATGCGGTGGAATATTTAATTGCCCTTTGGAGTTCTTCACGGAGAACTCCTTCAGACAGAGAGGAAGATGCAACGTGTGTTTGTATGGAAGAAGGAAGAATGTCTCTAAGCACACACATGGAGGTTTAATACACACACAATATAATCCATGAAAATCTCACTCTTGTCTATTACCTCCATAGGACAATTCCTATGGGTACTCTTGCAAGTTGTTTGCGTCGGTGGGGGCCAACCTGTAAATCAGATGAAGAAAGAAGATTTCAAATGACATTCATGGGGTCAAGTGATGATTGCACTGCCATATAGTGAATATTCTATAATATATTCTTTATATGGTCACATAATTTTTTTCTCCCTGTCTGTCTACATATAGTGCGTACACACACTGTGTGTCTGCGTGTGTGTCTGCGTCTTCCAAAAACTTCCTTCATATAATCCTAGGCCCAAAAAATCTCTTTTTTTGAGACGGCCTACCTACAACTCACACCCTCACACACACGCACACACACAGTGCAGGGAGATAGACACAGCCACACACAAGCTTCTAGTCATAATGTTAGGAAATTGAGCAAAAATCCTCCATTCCTTTACGCATTTCCTTCAGAAAAAACTCGGATGAGAGAGAAAGAGTTACTTTTTCACCCTGGAAAATATCTTTTTCCCTGGCAAACACCAAAAATTCTTATCTTCTGTGTTTCCCGTGTTTGTCTGTGTGTGTGTGTGTATTTGTGTGATTCACGCAGCTCCTCTGTTTTTAGCCTGTCTTAATTTTTTTTCTTCCTTTTTTGAACATGAACAAAAAATTGTTACTACATACTACAAGTTGTTGCCACAAATTGTTTTTTGCAGACAGGAAAAAACTGTACACACGTACACACACACACACAAATGTATGGTATATAGATATATAGCGGAACCATGTTTTGTTGTTACTTGCAATTTCCACAATAAAATTCTTAACTTACAACACCATTATTTATTAATATCCTTCTCTCTCTCTCTCTCTCACCAAACTCTCTTTTCCTTTAATAGTATTTTTTAAAACGAGAGAACCTTTGGTTTAAAAAGACTGGATCCACAAATGCGGCCCGACGACCAAGATTAGATGTTGAATAGAAAATTTTGTTTTGTAAAACATAATTACCTGTAATAATACATGGAGCACAAGGGACGCGGAATAGTCTGATCCACTTGAAGTTGTCTTCATTCAGATTCAATCAGAGTTGGTGACTATTTATAACTGCGTGTGTGTGAGAGAGACAGAGAGAGAGAGAGGGAAAGGGAGAAGTGACTCTTGAATGAGCTTCCCATATTATAAATCAAGAATGGCAAGCCGTACAAATGTAGACAAGCGAGGAGGGCAAGTTGAGGCTTTTACAACAACAAAACAGCAATCAGGGCTAAGTATGAACTAAATTGACATTTCTCTCCCTCCCTCCTTCCCTCACCCTTCCCTGATGACTTGTTAGTATTTTTTTGTGCGTGTGTCTGTGTCTGTGTGACAGAGGCATGTGAGCAGAGTGAGTTATTTCTATGTAGGTAATATCAATATCGGGAGTTTTTTTTGCTTTCTCCTCATTCTTGCCCTTCTTCTTCCCCTTCTCCTTTCATCCTTGTATATTCTTCCGTAAATATCCCATTATAGTGTACTGACTCTAATAATATGGATGTGTGTGTGTGTAATTGGATGGGAAGATCATGTATACTAACCCAGTATCAAGAGGTCGATTAACTCTCTTTTTTTACATTCCCAGAATTGAGATGACACACACGGCAGTGTGTACTTATGCATGTGTGTGTACACTGGGACTGTCGTGTGTCGTATTTGAACGAGGAAAAGACGGGCGAGAAAAAAAATGAAGGGGATTTGCGAAAAATCAATGTGAAATATGTTCTTAGTTATGTGTGTTTCGTAGTGTTCTACTCAAACATCACAGGAAAAAAATGTGTATAAATTTTCTTCCTTGGCTTCCATGCACATTTTGTTTTGTAAATTTTTTCTCTTTCCCTCTCTCTCTCTCTCTCTGCCTTCCACAAAGTTTTTTACCGGCAAGAAAAAATATTTTTGTAAAACTATGTAGGTTGAAAATTTTTCTTGTTAGAATTTCGGATTTGGTTTAAATAGAAGTGAGTTGGATTATTTTGTAAATGTTGACCAGTTTGTGTGTGTGTCATTGTTTGTCAGGTTTATCCCATTGTTTGTTGTTTCATCGTCGCAGATTTCTCTGGAGCTTTATGTACTAACATACTTGTTCTTTGTTGTTGTGTTTTGTGTGTGTGTGTGTGGAGAGGAACGTTGTAGATTTTTGTGATAAATATTATTACAATAGTGTCTACACACAACGTCCTCCTCCTTCTTTTCTTCCTCATTGTCTCGACTTGTTTTGGAGAGTCAAAAAGGAGTTGAGAAAATTCAGGGAAAAAATTTTATGTACTTTTCTGACCAGATTTGTTCCTTCCCTGGACAAACAAACTTTAACGCATTATTATATACAGTGAAAAAAAATTCCTTTAAAATATACATGACTATGGCAAGTCATGAAATATTTTGAAACACATGGAAAACGGTAAATATTGAACATTTTCCAGTTACTAAATGTTAGAATCAGAACTAACTCACACACTGCATACTTGAAAATCTTTTACATTGATAAATGATGTAAAAGTATCCTCACTCTCTTATCAAGTCGTTAATAGTGCAGTGTATGCGGAAAATAGTCACAGGATGAAACTGAGAGTGAATTTTTTTGTGTGTACGCCAACATCTCTCTCTCTCATTCATTCCACTATCAATAAAATAACGTCTGCATGTGAGGAAGGCGCCATTTAAAAAAAGGTCATGTCATACGCACCCCTTACAATATATCAAAAAATGACTGAATTATTTTGCATAATGAAATGACGCTCCACTCCTGTGATCTACAACAGAATGAAAAAAAAATTGTCTTAATATAGGTCTTCATTTTATTTTTTTCCCCTTGAACCCCTTTCTCCACTTTATCCGTCTGTTTCAAAATTATTAGTATTTTTTAATCACAAAACTACCACAAGAAGAAATGAATTCGGTTAGTTTGAATAAGTAAAAATGTGTACACATGAATTTCCGGTTTTTTTCTCTCTCTCTCGAAACAAAAAATTGGCAAGTGGTGTTAAATTATTTTTTCGTGACTTTCTGTGGCGTGGTGTGTCTTGTCGTCGTCGTTTCTCAGCTTTTTAGACTGAACAGTTCGTTGATGATGACAACATGAATTACATAACACCTTCAAAAATCTTCCAAAGTCACTGGTTGTAAGTTCCATGTGATTGAATTGGTCTCGTCTTTTTAACTCCACGATATATGAGGTGATGTAGTGCGTGTAGTGTGTGTACGGAAATTTCGATGATGCACAACCAACTCTGTCTCCAAATTTTCACAGTGCATTGGATTACTCCTCTTTAATCATGTATAAAGAGAGGAATACACATTTGTACACATGGATACTATGTAGATGACTGTACAAATTAAATTTTTTCCCCTGCACTCTCTGCACTACATTCTGATCCTCAATGAGACAGGCAGAAAGATTACATGATTAAATTAACACTTGTGTCTCATAAATCCGAGTCGGAGAGAGAAATGTGAGCCAAAAAGAGGGGAAATAAAAAAAAATTATGTGTGAAAGTGAAAGGATATGACTCGTCAGAATTGCATTCTTTCACCTTATCCTTCACCATCAATCACAACTTTACACCTTTCACCTCCCCCTCCTCCACCACACACAATATGCAAAATGATTCAGGTTCGTTTTGGGATGGAAAACATGTTACAAAAATGAGAATTGAAAGTGAAAATGACATGGGAGAAAGTAAATAGTTTGAAATATTTATTTTTTCGCATTTTTTGAAATTGTTGATTTTTCTCTCTTACCATTCGATGTGAAATATATAAGAGCATTTCCGGACAACTTTTTCAAAAGTGAGATTACAGGATGTAAAAGATTATGGAGGATAGTCGAAAGACAAATGTTGGGTACTTTTATTTTCGACTTGTGAAAGCCGGAGCAAGAGCTACGCTAAAGAGCAGAGTGCAGAGAACATTTTGAGTCAATTTGTCTCCGTCTGGAGATGTTGACAAGAGCTTATTGTTTGGAGAGAGAGAGAGAGAAGGAAGACAATGATAAAAGTAGGGATTATGGAAAAGGGGCATGGATGTTAAGTAATGTTTTCACACTTTCGTTTTCTCAAAAGAGAAAAGAGTCCAAGCTGAGCTATTGTCAATACGGCATGCACCAAACTCATTTGTTTTTGTTTGTTTTACAGGTGGCTGAGACAAGACAGTATCATCATCTCTTTATCATTGTACACAATCTCAGTCAGTCTGTTCATAGGGAGGCCTGTGTTGGCACGTAAGACTTTTGAAGAAAAGTCCTATTCTGTGAATTTTCAGTGAAATTTGTTATACTGATTTCTTGTTATTTATTCTATTTTGTACATATACAGAGGAAGCCAATTATGGCTATGAAGACTCGGACGTGGATGATTTTGATAGTGTACGATTAGTGTATGGAGAAGATAATGATTATCGTGATCAAAATGGAGTACAGGAGATTAATGGACCCTGCTCCGACTACAAGCCAGGAGAAGATGATCTCCAAGCTTTTGATTTTATTCGTAAATTCAGGTGAATAGAATCAAAGATATCCGATAATTTTAAAATGTTACTGTACTAAAAAATCACCATTCCCTTTTTCTTTCTCTCTGTTTAGGTTAGACGTTTTAGAGGGAGAGTTACAGGCTGTGACTCGTGTCAGAGGTTCAGACAGACTTCAGACAGCCTATCGACTGGACAAGGCAGTAGATTTAACAAGAGATACAAGGTAATTAAAAATTCCGTTACACTGATATTTTAGTTTTCAAATTAGTATTGCTGTTATTAAAATGATGATTTTCTAATTTAGAGAAATCTTTCCAGTGGGTCTTCCCGAACAATTCAGTTTTATCACGACATGGCGGACAAGGAAACCACCCAAAGTTCCCTGGCATATAATTAATATGGCAGACGTACTGAACAGAACACAATTTGCCATCACACTTAATCCAAGGAAAGAGACTGTCGAATTTTCCATCAATGACTATGAGAATAAATTACAAACACTCAACTTTCGGAATGTTGAGGTAGATCAAAATAATTTATTCTTTCACTTTCACAAAAAAATTGTCCTTTCACTTTCATTATTTAATTCTCTCCTCTCCATTCATTTCCAGGTATTTGATCGAAATTGGCATAAACTTCATTTCGGTGTGTTTCGAGACCGGGTCATGTTGTACGCCGACTGTGAGGAAGTTGGGAGTGAAACTTTACAACCCCGTGGGCCATTAGATGTCAATGGGAAAATGTCCATTGCAAAAGTTGCCGGAACCACTGCTACTGTCCCTGTAAGTCTAATTTCCTTATTGTAGTGTGTTATTTACTAAGACAAAAAAATGAAATTGGGAATGTCATCGTCATAAGGACATGCCCTATATTATCTTGTGAACAATACCAGTCACAAGTGTCATTGTATTTGATGAGAGAGAGAGAGAGTTGAATGGTCCCAGGAACAAATATGGAGGATTTTACAATACATCTGCCTACATGAAAAGCAAATGATGTTAGTTTATTATTTTTACAGCCAGTTTCTTCTTTTCCTCATTGTTAGGTTTTTTTGTCTGTGGACAGTGTCAGTGTCATATATGTAGGTATGTAATGTTAGTGTGATCATGTCAATCCTAGAAATAAATTAAAGTGGTCCTAATATGACTGTCAATTCTCACTGAGAATTTCTCAGTAAGACATGAGCAGAGCAGAGAGAATGTGAGATGAGTTGATGAATGGCCCCATATTTTCCTAAGGGTTGGGTCTCATAGCCCTTCTAATAAGACTTTTTTATACACACACACACACGCAAGTATTTAGTATGTGTAATGTGGTAATGTTTTAAAACAACATTGCCACAAGTCCAAGTTAACATATTTGACAGCTTTGTCTAGTCTGTGTGTGTGTGGTTGGAGCTCAAGTGATGGGCTTCTGTCAAACTGTCAATGGACTGGGTGGGTATAGCAAAGACAGAATTATTATCCTTTCAAACTGACACGGACTGTGTTGGGACTGGTCCGATTTGTATAGTAATTTCAACATGGAACAAAACTCTCCAAAAATTTCTTCCCATGTGCCTTATTACTGTCTCATGTCAAAAGAGTCTGAGGGAATTGGCACAGTGTCAAAATCTAAAATCAAAGAGAAGGAAAAATGTATCGTATCATGTATGTATTAAGTAGGACATGTAGCATATTAAAGAGTCTTCAACATCATCATCATCATCATCATGGCTGGATGACAGTTTGAATATTATTTTTTGTGTCTTTGAAATTTTTACAAGAATTTTTTGTGAGTAGAGTTGAAAAGACAAATGCTTCATGTGTCAACAGAACAACACTTTGATGATCCTTTTTCTTATTTTTTAGATTGATCTTCAGTGGATGGTACTCAACTGTGACCCAACGAGACCGGAACGGGAAACTTGCAATGAACTACCGGTAAATCCTTGTTTTATTATGCTTGAGTTTACTTTATAGCGAGGTTGACCTCTTTCATTAATTATGCATTATAATAGCCCAGGAAAGCACCAGAGCCAGATACAAAGCCAAGTTGTGATGTCATTTGTCCTCAAGGACCAGCCGGATTCAACGGGACAGACGTAAGTCCTCCTAAATAATGAATGTGTATGTGATATATAGGATTAATATTCAAAAGGGTGGTTTTGACATAGGGCCTGGATGGTTTGCCTGGGCCAAGGGGTGAGAGGGGGCCACAAGGACCAGCTGGATTTCCGGGAAGGACTGGAGAACGTGGTCCACAAGGCCCAGCAGTAAGTTTTATCCATTACTTATGATCAAGACGAAGTGCAAGAAGACAATATCGTCAGGGTCAATGTCGTTAATAATGATAACATTATATGAAAGGGTGCACCAGGACCACAAGGGCCACAGGGATTGAGAGGCCTTACAGGTGCTGGTGGAATTACAGGAAGTAAAGGAGAGCGTGGTTTTGAGGGTAATTTACCAAATTTGCCAAATATAGTAAAATGATACGAACGGAAATGATACTAAAGAGCAGCTTCTGTACGACTACAGGATTACCTGGCTTGAAGGGTGATCGTGGAGATTTTGGAGATCGAGGCGAGAAAGGTTAACTGCTGCAATTCTTGATGTATTCTCTATTTTGTAAACTGAGTAAAACCGATGAGGGGTTTTAATTTTTCAAAATATTTTTAAACAACAGGTGAGAGAGGAGACCGGGGTTTTCAGGGACCGGCAGGTCCTATAGGACTTCAGGGTAATCCGGGAGATATTTCACGGTACTTGAAATCTTTAATTCTTGTTGAAAATCTACCCTCATAGGACAAATCAATCAACTAGAAATTTTGAATTTTCAGTGTTGTTGGGCCGATTGGACCAAAAGGAGATCGTGGAGACCAAGGTTTACCGGTAAGTGGAATTATGATCAGAAAATTTTCTTACAAATGACAATGAAATGACAACATGGCAATAAAGTTGATATGCTCGTTTAGGGATTGCAAGGAAACGATGGGACTCCGGGAAGACCTGGTGTGATTGGGGATACGGGCCCAATTGGACCACCAGGTAATTTAAATAATCGAATCACAGCCGAAATCAATGTTTATCAATGATCAGGTATTCAGTAATTTTCTAAATATGAAAATTGTTTTAGGTAGAGATGGCCTGCCGGGGCTTAGAGGATTCAAAGGAGAAAGTGGTAATCCTGGCCAACCCGGCTCAAGGGTAAGTTTCTGGTTAATTTTGATGATTTCATGTGGTCAAATACTCACTTATCTTCTTCAGGGTCCTCCAGGATCGCCCGGTCAACCTGGGCCACCCGGACCAGTCCAAGGAACAATCACCGGGAGACCAGTGATTGGTCCACCGGGTTCGCCTGGTAACCGTTTGAACCTTTTGTTAAGTTAAAAATTTTGCTTCAGTGATACATTAATTTCTTTTTCAATGTAGGTCCAGAAGGAACTGCTGGAAACCCGGGTCCGAAGGGTTCAACAGGTGCTAATATATTAACACTGTGTAGCACCTTTGCCTCAAAATCGCATAGACAAACATGAAATAAATAATCATACAATGTTTCATGTCAAATTCTTCGTAAACTATTTATAGGTCCACGGGGAGAAAGGGGTGAGAAGGGTGACCACGGAATAGAAGGGCAAAAAGGTATGGTATTCATTATTTGGATTAAGTCTCTGTAGAAAAATGTTTCAAAGCATCAATATTTATCAAATTGTTGAGGTGAGCGTGGGGTCGGTGGAATTCCTGGCGTTGATGGTGCTAGAGGTGAACCTGGGAGGGAAGGACTTCAAGGTAACAATAAAATTTAACCATGAATGAAATATTGTGATCTATAACATGTCTCTTATTTTTTGTAAAAATTAAGGCTTACCTGGGATGAAAGGAGAACAAGGCAAGAAATATGATTAATTAATGACATTGTTAAATGGCAATGACAAGCAAACATCTTGACAGTGTTAATTTGACTTAGGAATGGTCGGGTTGATGGGACTGAGGGGCCCGCCAGGATTGATTGGGCTTCCCGTAAGCTATTTAAACCATTTCATATTATTTCATATTTCTCTGAAGCAACATTGATTATTTAATTAGGGCCCGATGGGACCAAATGGAAATCTGGGTGGTACAGGACCCAAGGGAGAAAGAGGAAGGTAATGAAAGAAACAACCATTTTAGAAGCCATTTATTGTGAGAATGGTCATTTCATTCAAATTCTACATTTTCGAAATAAAGGGATGGTGAACCGGGTCTTCCAGGGGGTGCAGCAGCTGCTGGAAATCCAGGTTTCTATTTTATGTCATTCTGATTGGAGACTTGTTTGCATGACGTATAACCCAAGAATTCTATTTTAGGTCCACCTGGTGATTCCGGCGCACCGGTATAGCAGAACACGATTACATACAAACATAATTAAATCAGAGTGGATGTTGATATCTGTTTTAAATAGGGAGAACCCGGCAGACAGGGAGAACGTGGTGAAAAAGGTGATGGTGGCGGAATCGGACCAAGAGGAGAACCGGGTATGAAATAACAGCATTTAAAGAATGTTACTGAATTCTTGATAATATGATCCTGGAGCGGTTCTTGTATAAACCTGTGAGTGATCATAGTTGCTTATACATTTTTGCAAAACATTCAGGTCTACCGGGTTTACCTGGAACATATGGAAAGCAAGGCCCAGAAGGAGAGCGAGTAAGCAGTTATTCGGCATCCACAGGAAGAGTTTTTGTCACTGTTAATTTATAATGGTTCTGGTACTAGGGATCTCCAGGGGAAAAAGGTGATGCTGGTCCACGCGGCTTAGAGGGTCCTCAAGTAAGTTCAAATGAGAAATGTGTACTGATTTGGAAATTGAACTACATTGTGAAAATCATTCGACAGGGTATTTCAGGAAAACCAGGAATGCCGGGATTTATCGGAAAACCAGGGTCTAAAGGAGACAGGGGAGACGGTGGCATGCCAGGTACGCTATTACACAAACAACCGATGCTAGTGATTGTGACCATGCAACTCGTATGAAAGTTTGGTTAATTGAGAGGAGGCAATGTATTATACCGTATACTGACAAATTTTTTGGAAAGTCATTCATGATTGATATCCATGTAGGTCCACAGGGTCCTCCTGGAAATAGTGGCATGGTGGTAAGTGTTATTAATTTTGGAATAAATATGCTGCGTTACAAGACTAATTCAAGTGCTAATGCTAGGGTCCGCCAGGTCCGCAAGGACCGATGGGTCAACCAGGTCTTCCAGGACTTGAAGGCAAGTTTTTGAGCTGCTCCAAGCTAAAGAGAATGTGTGAACATTTTCAAAACTGTCATCTTGGTCAATAGGAAAAACAGGATATCCAGGTCCGGCCGGGCCGCCCGGCCCACCGGGCGATCCAGCACCCAAAAATGGAGGTGGTAGTGGCAATGGATTCGGTTTACCAGGAGACAGAGGCCCGTCTGGTTTGCCAGGGCCACCTGGAATGGTAAGTTTTAGTTTTGTGAAGGTGTTGTACAATGGGCGCCTGACTGTTAAATATCTCTTGATGTAATTAGCCAGGTGAACGAGGTGCTAATGGTGAGAGGGGACCAGCCGGATCGCCAGGTAAAAAATCACACGCTTGTATTCCAGATATTGAGTAATAGTAATAGAGCAATCCACAGGCACTAAACAAAGGAACCAAGGCAGAAAAATGTTTCAACATGTTGGTGGAAAAATTTAGAATCATAATGTGAATTTTGCGAGAAAAACACTGGCCACTTTGTTTGCATACAAATGCTTAACACATACTAAAAATTGAAACGACAAAAAAACCGATCCTCCAAATTAGTCCCCTCGGTTCCACATATATTAAAAATTGAAACGAAACACCATTAAGCCGGTCTTGTAAAGTTGTACGCTTAGTTCTATACAAACGAAAAATGAAACGACACATAATCCGCCGTACAAAATACCTTTGGTTATTTTGCTTAAGACTGGAAGGGCACACAGTAAGACAGCGGTCCGATGCCAAGTTATCCAGTTTTATACAGTTGAAAACATCAGACCTTCCCTTACGCTTGATTTGTTCTTTCCTTATAGGCACACCAGGCATTCCAGGAAATCCCGGTTCAGTGGGACCACCGGTAAGCAATTTTCACCAATCCTGAGTTTCTGCAAGAAACTCGTTTAAACTTTGACTTTGTTGTCAACAGGGCGCTGCAGGTCAGAGGGGAACGTCAGGAATGCCCGGGTTACCCGGCCCACCAGTGAGTTTGTGGTCGTGAACAATGAATGTATTCTTTTTTAATTTGACGCCGAAATATATAAGTACATTTTTGCAGGGACGAAGTTTCACTGAGGGAGAATTACGAGATATTTGCGCTTCGGTATTAAGAGGTAACAAATCAAAATCAGAATTGTTCTTGAGAATAGAAGTATGACAAAAGATTTCAGTTCAAAAAATATATCACCAGAAGAAATGAGAAAAAAAGGTAAGGTGAACTAAATGAGTGAAGGGGATTTTTACAGACCAATTATCAGAGTTGACGGCGAAACTTGTGGGGCCGCCCGGATTGCCAGGTCGTGGAAAACCAGGGAGGAATGGTCCTCCTGGTCCGCAAGGCCCACAAGGTCACTTTACAATGCCATGTCACTCGCAGCTCCAACATAAAGCTTTTTTTACAATGCTGCTCTGCTCTCTTGTCTTGGTGACTTAAATGTGAACCGTTTATGTGAATGTGTGTATCATCGTTTCCTTGTCATTGTCATACAATTATGATTATTGTCTTTTCCATGTTGTTGTCTTGAATGTTAAGCAGAAAATACATTGGAAAAAATATATATACTGTCATTGTGCTTGTTTACATTATGGCTATAGACCGCATGGAAGAGCTTATCAGTGGTCTCAGAGGCCCACCCGGATTGCCTGGGCGTGGCAAGACGGGAAGGCCAGGGCCTCCTGGGCAACAGGGAATTCCAGGTCATCATCCGCTCGTGATTACTTGCTCCCGCTTTGCTTTCGCTCGTATTAGGCAGAAATTGCTTGCCATTGCTTAAAAGGGCTCAAAACTTGATCTCGTCAACTGATCAGTACCTATTTAATATAGGTGACCCTGGAAGACCCGGGTTACAAGGGGAGAGAGGATTTATGGGTCTGCCCGGTGTTCCTGGGGCAAGAGGTCCAGAAGGGCCCAAGGTTAGTAGCTTTTCAATGTGCAAATTGACCTCTATTTGTTTTGCACTGTTGGACACTTTCTTTTAATGAAAAATGGTTAACAAACAGGGAGAGAGGGGTGAAGGAGGTGATCGAGGGCCTGAAGGAATGGGCATGGAAGGTCCGAGCGGTCCACCCGGATTACCAGGTACTGATTAAAGTTTGCAATAAAATGGAGATGGATAAACTAAATTTGACGCTTTTCTTTTAAGGGCCACCCGGTTCGCCTGGAGTCGGACTCAGCGGAAGACAGGGTGAAAGAGGAGATCCAGGAAGACAAGGTATATGTTGTTGACATTTATTAAAATGATATTATTTCCGAGTAGAGACTAAAGAGATTTTTTTTCATGTAGGGTCACCGGGACCGAGAGGAAGTCCTGGTGCAGTGGGTCAACCAGGATTCTGCGAATTTTGTAATTATCAACCTGCTGGTCCTATTCATGGTGGAGGAACAAAGAAGGGTCCATCGAAAAAGTAAAACTTCCTTTGCCGCATTGCCAATCCTCACCATCGTCATGAATGTTTCAAAAAATTTGTAAAATTGTTACTGAGTAGATGTATGTTATGTATTAGTTTCATGTTCTTCTTTTTGTTACTACGTAAATTATTTATTACTACATACTTGTTAGTTTTTACGCAGTAAGAAAACCTATTCTATAAAAATATTATACGTGTGATCACTGATTATTATTATGTCAAAAAGAAAAAATGCTTCTTAATGTGCCTTGTCGTCTGGTATACATACACATATATTATACATACATATATATATATATTATATTTTTTAAATATATTCCCAATTACAAGTCTAAATGAAAAGAAAAAAGTGAATTCAGAAATTCGATTAGGTCTAATTAGACTCACAATTAAAACAAGTCTTCGTCTAGTGCGTACAAAGAATTCTCCAGTGACAAAAATGTAAATACTATAAACGACGAGTCATGCTATAAACTATAGGAATTGTTATAAGTAGGGTTTTAAAATATTTACGGAAAGTCAATTTATTTATTTAGTATATTAGATTATTGTTATTGTACAAGAAATTAATTATATTATATTATATGATAGATTTGTTAAATTTTGCAAATTATACGAGTCTTCTAAATGCTACAACTTTCTTTCTCAAAGGTATAAAATTACTAATTACGACTGATTCAAAGATCGTTGTCATAAAAAGAGCTAGAAAAACTACTCGAGAGTCGAGACTTTTCCTTCACACATTGTTTTGTTATTAATTTTAATCAATCAGTTTTTAATTTTAATGGACTAACAAAAGTGCCACATAAAATTAATCAACTGATCGTTCGTTCTGTCCAGTTTCTTTGAAACTGAACAAAGAGGGGACACCGTTTTCACCATTGCATATTACTTATTATGAACAAAAAACCACTGCCATTAATTTTTAAGTCTCTTTCATGATTAACTTTAATGTGTAACTCATTTTCAACGACATTGTAATCATTATTTTAAAAAAAACAAGCTCTGTGTTATGTATGCTTTAAAGTCAACGCGAGAGTCGAAAATTGCTACTAAAGTTATAATAATTATGATTAAGTTTTTGTTTCTCTAATAAAACTCAATTGTTACAAATTGGTGCCATTGTATTGCGTAAAATTTTTTAAAATAAAGAAAACTCTACAACTATGAAATTGTAGTATGGATTGAAAAGAATTGACCATCTCATATATTGTAGGTATTTGACACAGGAGTTTTATTGACATTTCATAATTCTTTCTGAATAATGTTTTGATGCAAATCCCTGCAAAAATTCGTAATTAGAAAAAACTTTTGTATAGTTTTTTGTCACACACAAAAGTCTTTACAACTGAAACTTTTCATCTCAGTCAAGTATACAATTACAATTTTTTAAATTGCATCTTGACG
>WJFB01001070.1:0-38417 GCA_009870185.1 Pygmarrhopalites habei
ACTCACGGTATATTACCAAATTCCCTTTTCTACTATGTATTATACAACATCTCATGGTTTGAGCTCTACACATTTTTTCTGCGTGTGTGTACGTTTTTGTGTTGAGGGAACGGATTGTATGAGCTGGGATGGTGATCAATTCAGTTATTTCTCTCTGTATCGATTTTCTCTGGACTCTCTCTTTTCTCTCTATGGAAAAATAAGAGTTGTGAACGTGAGCAGTAGGGGCGTTAAGGACCTTTAGGAAGAAACGATTCATTTCTTTCGAGTGAGTGCAGGGTTCTCGTACGCTGCTACTACATGGTATACAATTATTATTAGTGTACATTACACCCTGTAAACAACATGGTTTTTATAAAAGCTCTTCTAAAAATTCCACTGGTAACATACCTTGTGAAGTATTCGGTGGATACTTTATTGAATTAAAATTCTTGTGTGTATTTTTGCATAAAATTAAAGGACAAAAGAGTAAATAAAGTACTTTATGGATGGAGAATTTAAAATTATTAAAATTCTTGCTGTCATAAACAGGGACGTCAAAAATCTGCTTTATTTCAGAAAAAAATTTTGCTTTTTTACAGAAAAAATCTGCTTTTTCTCTTTTCAAATTTTTTGCTTCTGCTATGTGAGAATATATGTATGCACCATAATAACTTATTATGAAACGCATGAAGTTGCGTTTATAATGCAATGTGGACTAAGATTTCTGAATGAGTAGAACTTTAATACATGCAATATCAACCAAACATATATGTCATGTTACATAACACATATTTACATTTGAAATAACAATAACCAATCATTCGACTACAATTTCAATCAAGTCTTCGCCCTCATCATTTTTGGGAATATGGGTTGTATTGAAAGCAATTTTGAGATGGGATTCCAAATTTTTTTCAGTAAGTCGAGTTCTTTGCGGGGCAAAAATTTTATTTAAATAGGAAAAACTGCGCTCAACTTCCGAGCCGCTGGGGGGGGGGGGGGGGACCCCACACTGATCCCTTTCAGAGCTAGATCTGATAAGATTGCATCTCACGTGAATATTTGGACCAGAAATTGCGTACATTTATATTTGCCGTCCGGTTCACTTCTTCGCCGCTGAGCTGCTCGTAACTGATTAATTCAGAAAACGGAATTTTCCGCACTGAAAACCTAGAGAGCGACTCCGGCAATCCACGCCTGCTGAGATCATCGGGACACTTCCGTGGGTTGAAAATTTGAACGTCCTTCCAAAATTCGACCGCGGGATGCTTTGTCGTCAGGACGAGAGTCAACTTTTCTGAAGAAATTCCAAGACACTGGAGAAATCGGCTCACAAGTTGTAATGAGGACCAGACCTCAGATGCCGGCAGGCTGCACTCTTCTTATTGCTTGACTGTAATCGAAATTCCCGGGAAGACTTGATCAATTCTCTCCAACTGTTGAACAATCTTCTCCCAATTAGCTTCGTCGGAAACCATATTTTTCAAATTGTTAATTACAGGTGATTTGTCAGTTGTGCTTGTTATTCAGTCAGTCAGTGTATTTAAATCTTGAAATGAAATGAAGCTGCCCGAAGCCAAGTTGTTCATCGAGTGATGACCGGGACGGGAGGCAGAGAAGTTACTTTTACATATTTTTCCATGCACTTGAGATATTCCGCCTTCCCTGCCGATGATTTTATCAAAGCTTTTTTGTCATTGGAAACACGGGCGTCTGCTTCGACCATTATTGATCTGAGCTCCTCAGAAACCAGCCCAACATGTTGTGTGGGATAACCTGGGACACATTTTGCCCAGATTTTCGGCTGCCTTCACCATATATGGCGCATTGTCGGAGCAGAAAACTACCAGAGCATTCAACGGGAGACCCAAAGAAATGATGACCTCTGTGACCTCGTGAACTACTGTATCTGGATCAGCTTTTGCCAGGAATGTTGTTCTCACCAGTCTTGCTTTTTCGTCAACTCCCAGTGGTTTGACCAAAATATTGAGTACCTTTCTGGCCTGGACATCAGTTATTTCTTCTGCGATCACACAAATGTCCTTGCCCCGACACCATTCCGCTGTTTTGTCTTTGTCCGACGTCAACAACTTGTCAAGCTTGTTTCTGAAGATGTTTGTACAAGGGAGCTGGTGACCATTCTTGGCGTATTTTTCGATCCAGTTTCGGATGGCATCATTACCCAGTGCATGCAACGGAATCCCTGCTTGTACAAAGGCGGATACTAATTCTGTTCATTGCTGATCCAAGGAATTTTCTTTTGGATCAAATGAGGAGGAAATTGTTGGGGTTGCCTTTTCAGCAGCTGCAAAGATGAAAATTTAATTCATTATAATCTTGGGAAAATTTACTGGGTACCCATATTGAATTTGTCATTTTTGAGTTTAGCAAACGGCCAACGGTCGCCAAGGTCAAACACAGGTCATGTCCGATTCTAAAGTCGAGGGGACATGTGACCGTGTTTCCTTGTTAGTGTTTACACTGTTTGACATAATGGAAAAATTTTTTAAATTGTCTTTGTTTTTTAGGTGGTTCTTTCCTTTACAATGATCGGAAACTGTTGACTTTTTCTCATAGTCAACTTCGGTGTTGCACAACGAACAAAAAAGTGCACCATTCTTGCTAATTAATCCATGTTCGGGAAACTCCCGGAGTCGCCCGCTTACACTTGCCTTCGATTTAGGCATTGATTTTAAAATTTAACAGAATTGTTGACAACAAGCAAATGAATTTACTGACAGTGGAACAATGAATTACACGATGTTTCGTGAAAGGTGACGCAAAGGAGTGAGACCGCTTCCAGCTACAAACATTAATTCATTTTTCCTCTTAAGCCGTTTATTTTTGAAAGCTCCTGTGGGTTTTCCACTCCTTGTGGCTAGTTTGAGCTCGTTTGAACCATTTTTATGAACGGCTAGCTATAGATCGCCTTTACGTTGTTCGTATTTTTAATTTTTTAACGGACAGGCTCATGCTTTTGGGGAAAAGTGGATTATTTTTTGAAAAATTTTGATTTTTCAGAAATCTGCTTTTCAGACCAAAATTCTGCTTTTTCTGCTTTTTATTATTCCAGATTTTGGGTGCCCGGGTGACCAAATTCATGATTAACCCGGGTTTCAGTACTCAAAAACGTTGATTTACGTTTTCTGCGTTTTGACGTCCCTGGTCATAAATAACTGTCAACTATTCACATAATTAGTATTTGTTCAATATATTTTTTTTCTTTTGTCATTCTCAATCTAACCTGTAGAAATTTCAGTTTAAACTAGTCATATCCAAAAGAAATGTTAGATCTTTTTAAAAAAACTAATAATATTCTATTGGAAATATTTTTTAAACAGTGATTTAAATATATTCGGCACATCCAATTGAAATCAATTCAAATTTTTCCAAGAATTCCCACGGCTGAACTTTCCTTTTAAACTTTATATAACTTCTAAGTGGGCCAAATGAATCGTTTACGCTGTTAGAATAATTGAAGAAGAGGAGGGAAAAACCTGAGGATCCTACTCCTTTCATGCATTTTTATATGGCACAAAGATGAAAAGAGAGGGAGAGCGAAGAGGAGGGTCTATATTAGCTTGACAATTAGATCCCACGTTACGTTATTACCATGTTACCTTGCTAAGAGTTAAATTCCATTAAGGGAGTTTGTGGTGGTGTTCGTGAAAAGTGACACACACGATTCTCCAGTATATTCCAAACACACACTCACTCACACAAGGTAACCTGCACTCCCTGATCCATCTAATATGGGTTGGTGGTGGCGGAGGTACAGACACTATAGAAAGAATGGAGTTTGGACTGAGAGAGAGAGAGAAAAGTAATTTCATGGGTTCAACTGGTTAAAAAAGGGGGTTCATAATAAAAATAAATCAGTTTTTCATTAGCATTCCTCATTCGTCCTTCCCCATGAATGAATTTATGACCCATTGTAGAATGGTAGGGAGAAAAGGTGTCATTGCAGGGTTGTAAAATGAAATTACGTCAATGTTCCAAAAGGCAAAAGCCAAGGCGAACTCCCAGACTATTTCTACACATACACTCTTTTTCTCAGACACACAAGTTTGCACCATGACTCCATTCTTTCTTTCTTTCCTTCTCTTTCTCTCTTTCTTGATCATATCCTCGGTTTAGAACTATGCATTTTGGGGTCAGAATATATAATATAATATATATAATTTTTAACTTCCACTGCAGTGCAAACGTCCACCACTAGCAGCCACACACACACAGTTCCCATCAATTTTCATCTTCTCAGATATATATGTACCTTCATACCACGATATGGTAGCCGTCTCTCTCTAACACTTTGAATATGTTTCCAATTGCAATAGCTGCCGTTTCATCCACCTCCTTGTACATTTATATTACACTCTCTCTGTATAGACATGTACTGTGTATACACTGGGAGGTGGATGACTGGACAAAAGCTTGCAAAATTTAACACCTCAAAATTCCAGAGCTGAAAATTTTTGTCAGTGTCAGCATCCGTGTCTGTGTGTAAGCGTGTGCCGGAGAGAGTGCAAAAGAGAACATTAAAATGGCCAAGATGCTTCCCTATGCAGGAGGGAAATTATGACCCGTTACACTATATTTGAATTTCAATTTCAAGAGATATGAGATGTCGCATCCTTTTTTGACGGCTCTCCATTCTCCTTCTTCCTAACTAAATCTTACGTATTATTTCGTGTGTGTTGTGCGTAGCATATGTACCGTAAAAGTTTCAAATTGGTATCCCCCGGTCTAACCCAGTTACATTTGGTAACAAACATTGAATAACAGAGCATAGGTGTGTATTCTGAATTGATGTTGAAACCAGTCATTATTCTAAACTTTGAAGTAAATTTTGTGCTTAACTACACAATTGTTTTTGCAAATTTCTAAGAGTGTTGCTGACAAGAAAAGTTTTTTATTAGAGGAAGTACAATACGATAGTTTATATTTTTCCTTGGTTCTTTTTTACTAAAGTTTGTCTTCAAAACCGTTTCTCCTCCCCTTCTTCCTCCCATTTTGGAATTTTGGGACAGGTAATGGAAGGTAATGTTAAATACGAGACGGGAATTGTGGTCGTCATCGTATCGTACTGTTGCCAATCTTCCATCACCTTCTTCCACACACACACATGTGTGTATGCGTGTGTGTGTGAAAGAAGGAGAGGTGTATTGCTGCCTGCTCTGCTCGGTGGAATGACAGGAGAAAATGAGAGGAGAGGGGGGAGGACGATTTGCGTCAAACTGAAATGTATGCAAGAATGTTTACGACTGTTTGAAAACTATTATATGGAAGAGATCGCAATTTGCCAGTGCCATTCCTAATATTATTGCCAAGTTGAGGGTTTTAGGACAGGGATGGAAAGAGAGGGGAGGGGAGGAACTCAATTCGGGCAAATGTTAACGACCCATGTGAGGTGCCCCTCTCTTCCTCTGTGTTTTGTGTGTGTACATGTACATGGATGTGTGTGTATGTGTGGAGGTAATGGAGGTAGTAAAGTGAAATGGTACACATTTTATTGTATAATATTTATTTTTTCTCGTAATTATTAGTATTATTTATGTCCAAATGGTACACTCATAATGTGTGCCTTCTGTGTACATAGGTATGCAAAGTGCTTCAACCATTGACTCTTTTATACTTGACTGTTTGACATTCAAATTGAAATGAGAAATTCTTGTGAGAGCGGTAGCATCTCGACTCCTTCTTTTTTGAGAAAACAGCAAGGAAAATGAGTATAATGTAGTGTGGACATTTGAGGTCGAAATTTTGGCAAGGTATGTCACACGTACGTACACACATATATGTATACACAAGACATACAAAGATTGGATGGTAAACAAGTTGCAAATTGCAACTACAAAAGGCAATAATTGTAGGTTTGCTATTTAAAGAGTTCATGTGTTCTCACTCCCTCCTTTTTGTCTATGTACATTTCCTTCTGCAAATTAACAAAGTTTGCACTACTGTACAACAGAGGCAAACACACACACGGAGATGCGTAGGGACATATATATGTGTGTGTGTTTTTGGGGATGGTATGTTACAGCCAGTGAGTTGAAGATGACATAAAAGTTGCAACAAAACTGTAAAGTCACAAAAGATAAAGTTAAACTGTAGGTAAAAAGTTTATAGACCCCGGGAGGTGAAGTTGTAAAGCTGTAAAGTTGAGGCACCAAGCATAGCCTCACACGCATAATATAAAAAGAAGAGACACTGCAAGAAATCTTATGATGAATTTATTTTGTGTGAAAGCTCTCTTTGTGTATGTAGCCAAAACTAGTAATTGTGTGCTTAGCATTAATTTATGACTTTTACCGGTAATTTTAAATTAAATATTTCAATTTCCTTTATCCCTCCTTTGTTCGAGTGCCCATATAAATGTGTCCATCTACAATGTGTGTGTGTGTTGTTTTGATTGGATCCGATATGACATGACATGATAGGAAAGTAGGAAATGGAATTTTTGACAATTTTAGGGGTCGGAGAATGGACTCAACTGAACAAGGTTCCGCGAGGCTGTGTACATGGGGGAGAAAGTTAACATTGAGGGAAGGAGAGGGGAAAGAATATATTGACTCTTTTTCGGCGAAAAGGATTAATCGTAAAAACGGTGTTCGTAAGTAGCAACTAAATGGTCATGTGTTGGCTGTTATTAGACTTTGGTGTTGGCAGACCCAAAAGTATATAATGTGAGTGTGTGAGAGTGAGAGAGGGTGAGACAGAGTGTGTGTGTCACAGTGAAAGTCAAAGCAACACGCATTTTCACTCTACGAGCATACACAAGTAGCATGCCACACGCAAAAGGTCGTGCAACATGAGTTCTCAATTGCTCAACCTAACCCTCTCTGCTCTTTCCTTCCCATGCACAGTAAAAGTATGTGTGCCTCTATACATAGTCATCACCATAGTCAGAATGTCTGTCTCGATTTCTGTGCAAGCACAAGTTACTCACACCTTGGTATGTACAGATTATACACACCATCCATAGACACACACACTCACTCTCTCTCCCTTATGTAGATAGCCGAAGGTAGGAAATAGCCTGGCTTTTCCCCATAGATCTTTGTGGGTTTTTCCATCTGTCTCCATACACACGTTGCATTTGTGTGGTGTGTGCATGTCGTCTTTGTATTTAATTTCTTCCATCACCCATTCAATTCCACTGAATGTCAGGGACGGAAAAGTCAACACACACTCAATACAGGAGCAGTAGAAGTGTGTCTAGTGTACTCAAGTACACATTCGAAAAAGTGAGGAAAACTTTGCCACTTGCATTTCAAGTGCTTCCACCACCTCCTCCTTCGATTGAAAGATTGAAACTGAAGAGTTCCAACCCATGGATTTTTAAGGATACCTTACGTGCCTAGAACCACACACACAGTGGAGTGTGTGTTGGTAATCCAAGGCTTGCTCTTAGTTGATTGAATGAAGCCAAAATAGAGTTGCACTTTTAATACACACCATTCAACTGTGGTGTGTGTGTGTGGGAAGTATGTTACACATATTCATACGTGTTTTTCCTTTGCTAAAGGAACAACCAATCTTTCGGCTTATCGCAAAGTAACTAATAGCCAGTCAAGGCTTATCGCCACAAATATTTTTCCTCCTCACAATTCACACTTGGGGTTTCAACGGGTTTCTAATGTCACCCTCTCACACACATACATAACATGTGCACTCCTATATAGCTACTAACTGTTTTTTAACGTTGCATCATGCATAGCGCTTATGTAATAATTATCCGTGTTTCATTTCTCCTAGGTTCTACCCTCATTCTTTAATATGGAGAAATCTTCAATATGATCAACCTTTTTCCAGTATGAACGTAGAAGGATGAATTTCCCGAGTAGCAATTTTCCCAGTCATTCAAAATTCACATAAAGATTCTTTCCACATCCTTGTCACCCCTCCCTTTATTCTTTATTCAGTAGGGGAAAAGGAGCCAAATATCGCGTGTGCAAATACACATGATTCATCCATAAAATATAACAGCAGCATCAGCTAGTACAATACGATTCGTGTGCCCTTACCCTGATCCTCTTTAAGACTTGTTTAATCATTGATGTAATTTAATTGGTTCCAATTATGATATCATTTCAATTTCGTAACATTTTATGAGTCATCGTCACTGGAATCATCACATCAACACTGGAACACAGGCTTGACGCATGAGAAGGATAATTGTGACATGAGTGCATGTGTGTGAGTAATAATTAACTTTTCTTGAATTTATTATCAAAAAATGGTTTTTAATTGGAATCAATATCATTCCATGAAGCGAAATATGATATAAAATAGTTTTTACGATTTTGCAAATCACAGTCTCTCTTCTCTGTGTGTGTTCGTTTACGATTTAAGATTGAGTTTACCAAAATCCAGATGAGTAGGATTCATGAGATTAGAGTTGGTGTGGGTGTGTGGATATGTAATCCAATTTAGTAGTTTAAACGAAATTCAAGTGTAGGTCTACATTTTATTTTAGCATTTCTCCTTTATATGTCAGCGTAACATAAAACGATCGTGCAGGACTGTTTGCCCCACAATGCTTAGTAGAAGTCGCTACATAGTAGAATTGACATATGTAGGGCCAACATGAAATCCTTAAGAGAGATAGATAGGGAAACGGAGGGAATTGACGTCGTCGTGTCGTTCAAGAGCACAAGTGAAGGAAATGGCATGAGGTCCCATGCGGATATTGCTGATTAAAAGTTGCAAAAAAACTATTTCAGGGTGGTTTGTCGTTTTATGGATTGTATCGTGATAAAAGTTCCCTTTGTGAACCCTCTCCAAGACCCAGAGAAAGAGAGAGAGAAGGAGAGAGTAGAGTGGAATGTTTATTAGCATTATTAAATTAGCCTACCAAACTTACGATATATTATAGGTCAACCTAAAATTATGTTGGGTGAGAGAAGTGACAAATGTGTATTACTTCTAGGCGGACTGACTTTGCAAATTTATTTTTTTGCGCACTAGTCTTATCCGCCCATATATGTATTTCATAATACAGAATTACGTGTGTTCACAACACATTGGGAAGAAAATGTAGAGCAGAAAACACGAGTCATAAACCATATTAATAATTATGAGCTCATAAATTGACTCGTAAATACTCCCTCTCTCTCAAAATGAACCATTCAAGTGAGATGGAGGAGGGGGAGGAGGGATTGAAATGGAGACTGTAATTTGCATATTAATTCGTTCTTTTTGAATTATGACTATGAAATTACACAATTGTCATACTTCCTCTCCTCTAAATTCTCAGTAATTTGTGCACACGACAATTGAAATTAAGTTTTAATATTTTATTTATCATATGTACACCTAAATGCACTTAAATTCTTTCTGTTGATAAAAGAGTTTTTGCAAAAAAATGTTTATTTTGCATAAAGGTCATTCGCAATTGTTTATTAGTTCATTACCTTGCACAATTTTTTGAAAACAAACAATGATGTTTAGAATATGAGTGGTTGTGTATTAATACAGCAGTTAATCACAAATGGAAAGGATATATTAACGAGATGATGTAAATTTACCATTAAAATCTAAGTAGGGATGAAATTCGTTCAAAAATAAAAGTTTGGACTGGACAGGCTAAAAACTGTCATTTAAATTGAATTCCTCAGTTGACAGGAATCTGACAATCTAATCCCAGACAAGATTTAACTGGAGGAATTCCAAACTACAACTAAAATGTTCTACACACACACAAACACGCTCTTCCCCCTATTGTGGTAGCCATGGATGAACAGAGAAAATTCATTGCAAAGGAATGCTTTGGCCTCCTCCTTCTTTTTCCATCTTCAGCTATTTGTTTGTCCGTCAACTCTCAGGGAGGAAATAAGACCGGACCGCATGAATGTTAGATGAGAATATGGGAAATTTTTTGTTTTTTTTCTAAACTTGTATTACTATACAAAGCATCGAGTTCAGTTTATCTGTAAACTTTATCTCCACTCAGCCCTCGACTTTTATCCCTCGAATTAAAGAAGATGGGAAAAAGGTCTGACAGGGCGATAGAGTTTGAAATCCAAATGCAACGTCACATTTCAGAGGGTCCACACTAACACACACGCACCACAGATAGCGAGAATAAGGCTGAAAGAGGGAGGGGGACCACATCGTCGATGCTAATAAAAATAGTTTAGAAATAGTTTAAGAATTATCAGAGCCATACTATTATATCTCCATCTCTAAAGGCAGTTTTTTCAAGAAGGAAAACAAATATTTCCACTTGACTCTCCTTTTCTGTACTGTCCTCCGTACATTATTTTACATTATTTTTTGAGCAGTGGAAATGTGGGGAAATAGTCGGAGGAGATGCACGACAGAGTATAAAACATGCCGATCTCCATTGAACAGTCCATCTGGAAAAATGGAAGCACATGATGATGGGAGGAATACAAGAATAAGTTGGATAATCCGACTGTTTATTATGTCATCCATATTATTTTTTAAAATGATAATCATACACACAGACTGAGTGCATTGCTATGTATGTGTATAGCGTACTTAGAGTCTCTTCAACTTCAAAAAAGATTAATATTTTCCCTCTCGGAGAAACATTAGACGGATGATAGAGAGACAGAATAATTAAGTAAACAGGTCCATAATTTCGTTTGGTTCCATTTACCATGGCGCAATCCATCGGAACAATTTTTTTCGGATTTGTCGGGACCCCACTAGACTAGACTAAAAACCCCGAAGGTATCTCCTGTAAACCCAAGTCGGGTTCAGGAAAATTTTTAAACCATTATTTTAATGACTTTTTTCATAAATAAATTTTTGTTTTGTTTCGTTTTTAATGGTCACTACGCTACTCTGGGACCTCAATTAATCATTTTAAACGTATTTTTAACGTCCCTGAGTCATTTGAAAGTCTATATCCGGCCGCCTCGAATTTCAATTTTTTTACTATCTAAACGTTTCGTGCAAAAAGTAGTTCAAATCGGGTTTCTTAGCATTGAGAAAAGTTTGTTGGGTGCTCAAAATTATTTGCAGATATTCAAATTTATAAAAAAATTATTATTGTCTTTTTTTGGGTGAAAACTTGATTTACTAGAGCATTTTCTACTATTATGGTTTAATCGCGTTTTTAACCAGACTTAGCTTATCTCAATCCTACCATATTGAAAATAAAAGTCCAGGCAAGTTCACAACATATATATATATGTACACATATAAAAAATATATCGGTCGGTCGGTAACAGAAGGGCAAATGCTTTGCTCAAATTCATGAACCTGTGTAATTTTTTCTCTGCAGACAAGTGGAACGGAGTTCCGCTTTTTTTAGTGGACATATTTTCAAATTATGTGAGTGGACAAGAAACTGTGTGTGTGCTGGAGTGCTGGTATCTGTCATGATGCACTTGCTCTCGTCTCACTTTCTTCCTCTGTTCTCCTGCATATCCACTTGGATGACAGTCAAAAATAAATGAAAGATAAAGGTCGAGAGGAAATTATGATGACGACCACTTTGATCTTCATCGTCTCTCTCCCACTCCCTGTCGCTGTTATGTGACACAATGTATCTACATCTTCTCCAGATACTAGACTCACACAGAGCCTAGTATCACACACAAACATGAACAAAAACACACTCACTCACGTACAATTTCTTCTGAGCGTGCCTACTGACACACATGATTTATTTTGGCAGAAACGAAGTCCGTCCATTATCAATGTATATCGAATCTTGACACTTTAACATCACCTCTTCCTGACGGCTGAAATTAAGTATTCATTACGTCTTGTTCTCTACTCTTTTCTCTCTCTGCACTTCGGACAAAAGTAATAATGAGATAGTAAGAGTAAATTTAATAAATGAAAACACAAAATTTATTCATTATGCAATCACAAAACACACAATAAGGTGAAATGAGAAATCACAATAATATATGTCGTCTATGCTGTTCATGGTGTGTTGATACTAGACTACTTAGTACATCATGTGTGTGTGTAGCTAATGATCTCAGAAGTGTAACTCATGCACCAGCCCCTAGCCTATTAAATCCAAGCCCACAAGTAATATGTTAAATTATTCATCCTCACAATGATGACCATCCTCTTTTTCTCTAATTCTAATGTATTGTATTGTGTGTACAGACATGTGTAAACTACCCCTACTGCACTCAAGAAGGTAGAGAAAAAAATTTCTTAATACTTTCACGGTGACTTTAAAAGGTTGACATTTAACACTCGGTCCAAGCGATAAATGATGTATGAAGAAGGTGAACTTTGAAATAAATAAATAAAAAGGGCACACACAACAACAACACAATACACGCAGACTTACCCATTCAATAGAGAGAAGTGGGAAGGAGGAAGAAAAAAACGAGTTTTGAACGCTTTTGTGTTCCGTAGGTGCTTTTCTAAACGTTAACTTAACTTCAGTAGTCAGAATAGTAGTAGAAGAAGAAGAAGACGATGATCCTCAGTTGTTGTGTGGTTGGGCTCGGGTATTTGGTATTTCCTCTGTACATATTATATTTGACAAGAGAGAGAGAGTCAAGTTCATAGGACTCTTTGTTAGGGTACAGACATGTACGTGCATGTTTATAGTGCATACTGTAGCATGCATCATCCTTTTGCATAAATTAGCTCCCATATTTTATCCAAGAATTATTATGTTATGAATAAAAATAAGCTTCTTTTCCATAAGTGCTCACATGCATAAGTTTACGGATGCAGATGAACCTCTCTCTCTCTACAATACACTTTTAGCCATGGCTGGAAGATACAGATAGAAGCTATTTATTTATCTGAATTTTAAATGCATCTCCAACAAAAACAACTATGTACACAGACAAGAAGAGAAAGATACATCCTTCCTTCAGACTTGAGAATGTAGGTTGTGTTCATTGTCAGCTTCACTTGTACGCAGAGCAAAGTGCATGCTGTACACATGTATTTTTGTTTCTTCCCCTTCTGCAGAGGCACAGAGGGGAATGGTAAGGTGTAGGGCAGCCAAGTGGATGATTCTTTAAGTAGAAATAAATAAATAAACACTATTTATACTATTCACCTTCTGATTATTCAGTGAATCTTCCCCTGGAAATTCTCCTTAGCACTGGAACACAGTCAGAGTCAACACTTCTCGCTCTCTCTCAGCTCAGCTGAGTGTAGGTTGGATCGAATGTCCAGCCTTCCTTGTTTAATTCGTTTCTCTCCCTCTGCTTTCTCTGTGTGCGTGCGTGTGCGTTATTTGTGTGTGTGAGATGTAAAGAGGTGGAATCTCATAACTGTGTTGAGCATTGAACTCGCTGTTTATCCAGGGAACGTTCTAAATGCTACTGTAAATAATAGTCTGGAGTAAACAAGGGGAAGGTGTAATGAGATTCAAATTTGCATATCCTTCATCCTCTCATCTCACTGTTTTTGTAGTCTCTTTCTATTATCCCATTCTTCTCAACATTACGAGAAGTGACGGAGGAATATTATTGGATCTTGGATTTTACATCATATAATATAGTTTGAAATAATAACAAGAAAAAAGAATTCTCAACTCTCGCAGTTGTGGTTGTCTGGACTTGAGGATTTTGTACTGAGTCATACAGTCAAGAATCAACTTGCAAATGAAGAATAAAAGCACTTGAGGAGACGAGGGCAATGCGCAGTGTGTGGGTATGGGATAGATTGCTCAGACTATAAAAATTAATGTGTTTTTTCCAGGGGTGTTTTAATAACTGTACGGTAATTGGGATGGGCCTTCCCTCTCACTCATTTCCTATCCATCTCATTTTCATGTAGTCACATATACAGAAGATGTTGTTGGGAGACACTGCCCATGATACGTATATCTTTTGTAAGTGTCAGTCAAACCAAATCGAAGAACTTTTTTATTAACACGTTTAAACACCAAAAACAAAGTCTCATTCAAGTACTATACTCAAAACCAGGAATAGACAGACACACACACTTACACAAAGTGACAGCCAACAAACGAACAGTCTCTCTCTCCCTCTCAATTTTCTCTACATGTATGGTTATGTTTTAAACATTTTCACAAAGTACCGTCAAACTTCTAATTAGTTGATCTCTCTCTCTCGTTTGAAAAACTTGCCCATTTATTTTCCCTTCAAATTTATATTAATGACCTGTGAGACCTCTTGAACTCCTTAATAAATGATTTTTATATATTTAACAACCCTCGTTCTCTCAAACTCATCCCTCTCTTCATTTTTTTAGTTTCAGTCTCCACACACACATACACCACATTACACCCTGACCTTCTATTCACCATCGTACTGTACATAATGCAACAGAAAATGTACATTTTAAGCACATGTAGTTTTCACAACGGTTTGTACAATTTACAGGGATGTATAAAATATTCATCAATTATTTCACACACATGTTGTTCCTCCTTTCCTCTCTAAACCATCACTACTGACATGATTCTATGTACTCCTGAGAGAGACTTGTACACACACACAAACAATCCATTTCATTCATGTATATCATGTGCTGTTATTCGGGAAATGTCTTTTTCTTCTACTATGTTCTTTTCCGTCTTCCCTCTCCCTTACATTTGATCATCTTTCATGCTTTTTACATCTCTCTTCTGTTGGCAGTCTGGGTGTAGCCAACGCCATACTTCTAATGGGGATGACAAACAGATGACAATGATTCGGCTGACTGTGTGTTTGTATCTTTATGTGTGTGTGTATGTATGTTTGAAAAGCAGGAGTTTGGTGGTGCATGGCTGTTCCATGTAAATCTGGGTTTCATTGCTAATTAAAGTGTAGGTAGGTAATCCTATTTATACCTAGTGGGATTTGGAGAGAGAGATATGAGGGGAAAAGCAGAGCGACATTTAATGTCACTTGTTTCGAACCAATTGCATTTGTACGAAGCTCCAACAACAACAACACACACACTCACACATTCATGTTGACTCCATTTTTTATACGTGTATGTACTTATTTGCATGTGTGTGGATGTTTTTTTCCAAGATTGATGATGGAAATGTAAGGCTTTGGTAATACGGATCCAGAAAATCGACGGAGGAAGACGTTGAGCAAAAGACAGGGAGGAGAGGAGAGAAAGAGGAGATGTGTGGAAGTGTTTGGCTAGACACACACTTTGCTAGCTTTTATGCCTCGGATCGTTGGCAGGGGCAAGGAGTGTGACAGTATGTGTGTGTGTTGTAATTTTTTGCATGTTATACGCTTTGCAATCATTTCGAGACCTCACAATCCTCCAACTTCAATCTATGGTAGCTAATATGGAGGGTACAAACGTTTCTTGTTTATAAAGAGGGATTTATGTATTTCATATAATGCTCATTGATATTTGTGTAGGGATACAAAGAGAGAGAGAGAGTGTGTGTGGGTTCAAAACCGAACCAATTTAACACAGGCACACAGGGAGAGGAGAGAGAGAGATTTTGTTTTCTTTCTCGTTCCGTTCCATGCCGATTGACATTGGCATGGCTCAGCTAACCCCTTGCATTGTCATTGTAGTTGGTAACCAATAATACAGTCGGAGTAGAATGGAGTTGAGTCAGTTTTTTTGGATATTATACATGTAGGCAACATTCTTAATAAAACATGTACACACACAATGTCACTAATTGCAAAGTCTTGAAATTTATTCCAAGTACATGGGATACCATAGTATAACTAACAGAGTGCAATGCATACCAGTTAGTTATAACTGTCCCCTCTCCCACTCTCAGCTCACTGGTTCAGGTTGGATGTGCATGTGCGAAAAAAATAGCGAGTGAATAAAATAGGATGAAATTTTTTTTGGTGGTGGTGGTGGATTGTGAAATGGAAGTCAAAGGGAAAAAGAATTCCTGAGTGACTAAAAAGCTACAGACAGAATCAAAGTATTCTTGTGTGGTGACGAACCGTGAGAATTGTGTCCGATGCCATGTAAAATTGTGTGTGTGTGTGCTCATCAACAACAACGAAATAACCTTTTTATCCTTAATCTTCATTTGCCGACATTCTCTCAGAACTTTTCCTGTGTGTGTGTTCATGTGTATTTGGCTAACTACGCTACATTTTTGGAATAATGACAAAGGGCGGAGAGAACACACTCACACTCACTCTCCATCAGCACACCACAAGTTGTATGCAGATTAATTCAACAGTCGTTTGTGTGTGGAAGTAAAATCTGAGAAGATGCGAACGTGATACCTTTTTTTAAAGAAAAGCACTCGCAGAGGAGTGAGTGTCAGAGCATTGCAAAAACATTTTTTGATTATCCTCCGACATGGACCCTCCACACACACATGCATAGTGTTTTAGATAAATTAAATTAAATTAAAAACTTAATACCCATTGAAACGGCGTATCTGTCCCTTTATCTCTCTCTCTGTAAAATATGAACTCTCTTGGGACATGAATGAGGAGGAGAGAGACAAACACACAAAAAGTTGAAACTTGTAATATTAGCACTAAGACTAAATGCCTCTCTTGTTTTCTGATATTGATGATAATCCCATAGTATACGAGGCGAGTATCTGTCGTAATAAAGTTGTTCTTCAGTTGACTACACACAAAGACACACACACGCATGGAGGGGGAGAGATGGCATTTTTGTGGTTGACGTCTTTTGTCACAAAATCCTCCTTACTTTTTTGTCTCATCAACATCCAGATTAGACCAAAGCAATGATGATCGTTTCCGACTTGATTGGATCATCCCTTCCCCTCTACCATTATCATTAATACATGTAGTATATACATAGAGAAAAAGATCAAAATGACAGATATTCTCAAAGAATGTTGTTTCCCTCATTCCTCCTCCTTGCTTCGGTTTGTGTGGACAATATTTCTCAAATATATTATCCTCAATTTCCCTGTTTCGTGTGTTGTGTCAACTTCCATGTTCCCACCATCCTCTCGACTCACTTATTAGTTACCACTCTGACTCATGTAATCTCGTCGTACCGTATTTAGAGCATTGTGAGCCCTGTAGCTCTTTAATATTTTATTTATTTACACAATTGAAACAAAATAACCATGAAATTTTATTTTCATGAATTGTACTATATTTTGATTTGAATTAAAATAAAAAGTATTCTACAACATGAATAAAAGGGAACCTAAAAGGGAAGAGAGGACAGTCCTCAACCCCCTGTCTTGTAACTGAATGAATACAGTAAAGAGGACAATTCTCTCGTAATTTTTTGTTGTGCTTGCCAAATTCTGACCTGATGGTCAGACCATTTAGTGTACTTCATGGGAGGGAAGTAAATCCATGTTTCGTGTACCTGTACCCATGGGTACAGGTACACGTCCTGCAGGAGGATAAGACGAAAGTATTTACATTTAAAAAATAAATTTATGTACAAAGGAGGAGAGTGTAGCCGCTCTCAGTATTGTGAAAGCTGGTGCTGGAAGGCATGGATTGATTGCCATTGTGTGGCTATGGACTGTTCGGTCACAGTCTACACACACAAAACATGTTGTGTGTAGTGTACAGTACACACAAAAGCTCACATTGCCACAGTATATATCCAGAGGACGGACACTCATGCACACATATTTCCTTGCTTGTGTGCGTTTGTGTGGAAGGGGTAGAAGAAATGTAAACGGAAAAGAATTTTTATTGTGGTTGAGCTGTCATTGTGGCTTTGGAAATCAAGTGAAACTGCTGGCTGACGATCAGTGTCCGTCCGTGGTTTACGAACACAGACAAAACTCTTTTCTCTCTCTCTCTTTCTCATGTTGTACACACTCTCGCAATGCGAACAACCAGCAACATATTGTACCACCAGAAGGACATACCACAGATCTTCCTCTTCTTCTTCTTTTTCTTGTAGTCCGCCCGTCATTGTTGACGACAATGTCGTCATCAGCCCATGTGTCGTTGGATGTGTCCCTCAGTTGATCTCCACCACACATGCATTTCTATCCCGAGATTCCATGCATATTTCCCCAGATACTGACTTGAAATTTAAATCTCTTTCATTCCCAACAGCTCACGAAGAGTGAATTCATCTACAGCTCTCTCTCTCTCTGTATACTGGTTTATTTTTTCTCCTCTCCATTTCTCCCTCCCTTTATGTCTGTCTCTGTTTATTGTGTACTTTACTTGTTTAATGACTGAGCCTGTCTACTGGATTAAGTGTGATATCAATTCATGACCTACAAACTGTGGGGTGGAATTAAGTTTTGTTTTCCTCCCCTTAAAAAAACTTTCAAGTACTCCTCACTTCCATTTAAATTCTTTAAAAGTCGTAACATTTGGAAACTGGGAAAACCGAGTATCTTTTTTTGTTTACTCCACTCCAATGTAAATATAAAGGAATAAATGTATATTTATTTGAAGGGTGAATTTTTGTTTGAAAAAAAAGTTTTAAAATTGAAATAGATAACTTTGTATGAAGAGAGGAATCACTCAGTAATATACTCTTTACAAATCACATTATGTACAACAACATGGTCACAGTTGTTCTTTTTATACCTCCACACACTCTCTTTTTCCCCTGGTAAATATTTCGTGCCTTGGCATTCATTTCGAGGGAAACGGGTGAAGAGAGAGGGGGGCATCTTCCATTAAATTTGGTATGTGTGTGTCCTAAAGACTAAAGTGAACATATAGTCCATGTGTGTGTGTATTATTATTTATCATTTTCATTTTCTATTTGACTTGAGCCACTGATAAGCTAATTCTCCTCCGCAAGAGATTAAGTGGCTTTTGACCTCTTCCGACGAACTTTTTTTGACGGCTGTCAAAAAATTATTCATCTTCTTTGCATACCTTCACTTCTCTACTTCTGCTTGTCCTCTCCATTCCAACTTTTCATTCCTCTCCGTCTCTCTCAATATGTTGATGTACACATGCCAGCTTTGTTAGCCGTGTCTTTCTCCGTAGTTTGTGTGAGTCTCTCCTTCTCTTCTGGGCTACGCAATGCAAGAGGGAGAACCCCCCCCCCCCGAAGGGCATTACTTTATTCCATTAACAATTATAATTTGATCTGTTTGTCTTGCCTCCCCCCTCCTCCCATTCATATAGTCAGAGTTTATAATACATATAAACTATATTATATAGCATATATCCCGCTCGTAGTAATGTTCACATAATACATATTATAACATGGTCCAAAATTACATGAAGTGTATCAAATTTTATGACTCTGAACTTCACAAAACTTATCTAAATGCACAGAGAAATGAAAAGATAAGGGGAGGAAGGCAGCGGAGAGAGAGAACGTTTTCTCGAGCCATAAGAACGTTTTTTGAGAATCCTACAAATCTATCATGTCACGACAGTGTGTCTCCAGCTTGTCTTTTCTAGTCACCTGATAATTTTCCATGTGAATAAAATCTATCCAGACAAGACATTCTTTGTTGTGACATACTCAATACATATAGTGGAACGTTGGTGCTCTCAATACAGAGATTACAAAGTGGATTTCCAGTGATTATTGGTATTTTCGGGGGAAATTTTCCATTAAGACGAGAAAATTGTGCTCCCTTCATTTGGTTACAGTTTTGTGTTGTGTGAAACTCGGAATTTCAAAAGTAGAGAAATGTACCGAGTCACTTGTGAAGTTTCTATTCAAAATATTAGTATTCTTTAGTGTTTGTACAGTTGATAGTGAAGGTTGCAATTAAAAATAAGGAAATAAAATTCAAATTGTTATTAAAGTTGTGTCTGGACTAGGATAGAATCAAGTGATCTGTTGTTCCCTTCTCTAAAATAATTGTGATCTCATTGACTTTGCAAAAGAAGATCTTGAAGTATATTTTGAGAGACTCTGAACAGAGTACAAAAGAGGAGACATAAGACCCTTTTCCTCTCTTTCGCAACGTTTGTTTCAAAATAAGCTATTTCAAATTGTGGTTCTCTTTTTATAATTCAATTCTCGAGTGTGTCTGTGTTTGTGGGGAGAGGAAAGGAGAGCTTTTTAGCTTCACAATTGTGAGACAATAAGAACTGTTAGTGGATTCTAAATTCATTCTCATCGACTCTGACGATGCGATGTAACAGAGTAAAAGCGACGAAGACTGAGACTTTGTGTGTGTGTGTACTTCTTGACTTCAGCAATCGGTCCTCGTCTCGTCTCCTCATTTTCTTTGTGGACTCTCTTTCCCATGTGTAGAGACGTAGACTTTGCTGCTGTTGTTTGTACTTAAACAAGTGCCGAGGAATTATAAGTGAATCTTTAGCGGCAGACTCATACACACGAAATCTGAGGCTAGGCTGTGATAGAGATACTCTTTATAGTGGGGAAGGGTGTGTGTGTGAAGACAGAGAGAAGAGAGAGAGAGATGTTCATTGAGTGAGGCAGGGGCCATTGTGTCGTGTCTCCTTGGTCGTCTTTTCTTGTAAAATGTCTTATCTTGAAGCCAAATGTTTTTATGTCATCTCATTCGGGTCTCCCATCATGGAAGGCGAGTAGAATGAGACTAGTCTGGATGTATGTATATTCAGTATAATATAAATGTCTAATGTATATACATGTGTGTGTGTAGGGAGACATTTACAAATCGTAAATATCAACCACATTTTAATTTTTGAATCCTCCACTTTCTCACGCTCTTCCCTGTTTTTTATTCTTTATTTTACAGCTATCCCTGTCCTAATCTGACACATCAGCATCAACGGAAGAAGATTTGTTCAAAAGGCAAAGGATTCTAGGAAGAACATTATCGTCATTGTGTAAGTTATATGTTTCCTCATTTTTCCCCTATCAAACAAAAATGGAAGAGGCTTGAAGAATCATCTGCTTGATACAGTCATAATTTCTTTTTCTTCCTGAAAAATTTCTCAAAAGGGTGAAAATAGACAAGTTATGTAATTTCATTGTCCTTTACTGTTCTTTTTATAAATACACAATTACAAAGTTGGAAAAGTCATAATCAGGCAGCTTGACAAATAATGAAAGAATTTGTTCTAAAAAAAAGCACACAATTCTTTTTTTTCCTTTGACCAATGGCATAAAAGTGTGTTCATACAGTGTACAAAAATTGAGTAGAGCGAATAACAAAAAGAGAAGGAAGAGCAGGATTTTTTATAATGGTCCATCTTGTCGTCGCACAGACACTCACAAATGTATATAACCAGCCACCAAATGTACACTGTGTCGTAGGGAAGAGGGAGAAGAGAGAAAAGACTTAATAATTTTTATGTATTTATGTAAATTTCTCTTCGTTTCTTGTTCAAATTGATGTCGCTTGTTCAGGCTGTGTCTAACTTGTGTGTGTGGAATATTATGTGTCAGCTCTACTGTGACATGAAAGTCTTTGACTTTGACTCCTTTTGCACTTTGCCAAACAGACACACAACACAACACAGAAGAAGTATGTAGTAGAACTCATGCATAGAGAGACAAGCTGCTCTCAAGCACGGATAAATGATACCCATTTCCATAGCCTAATATCCTGAGTAATAACATTATCGTCATAGAAAAAGCACAAAGAATAATTCATAATGAAGGCATGGTCCTAAATGGAATACACAGACTTTTTAGTTGTGTATTTTGTGTGTGTGCGTGTGTGTCTTAAAGTTCACAGTGTGTGCAAAAAATAAGCAGAGGAGTGTTCATAATGTCATATTATATATCGTAGAGAGAGAGGGAGAGAGTACATAATGAACAAGACACATAAATCCTGTGCTCTGTGAGCTCTCAAGTCTCAACAAGACTGACTGACTTTCTTCATCATCCTCATCATCACTATTTACACATTGTTGTTTTTGTTATCAAATATATGCACACACTGTACTGAACATTGAAGTGGCTAGTTATTTTCCCTCATGACTCGTCAACTAAATAAAATAAAAATATATTACCACAAGACACCACATACTATGATCACACTCCATGTCAACTTATTATCATTAGTTGTTTTTGGGAGAGGACATCTTCCTTTTCTCCCTATCTTCTTCATCTTCCACATGCTAGCTGTTTCTTCTCTTTCTCCTCATTTAAATGTTATTTACACCCTTCCCCCTCGATGCACCCCTTTTGTGTCCTATGATACAAAAGATGAAATAGAAATTAAGGAAAGTGGGACTCAAAGGATTTTCTTGTGCATGTTTAAGCTTCTAGAGAGAGGAGAGAGATGAGATGAAGGGAAGGAAGGATTTATATTTACAAAATAAATAGAAATGACACAAGTGTGACGGTAAGGGATAACAAAGATGAAGGTAGTATTTCAACAAATCCTTATGGACAATGTGAGTGTGTATCAAGGCAGTGTGTGTTGACTGTATGTACTCCATTGCCAAAAGAATAGATTTACTTTAATGGTACAATCATACAATTCCGTCTCGTGTTCATACACTCCCTAATAATTTGATTCAATTAATAGTTTTACAGTCATGCTCCCAGCCTTGCAAACTTTTTTCTTTGTTGCTTGTTAATTGTTCCCGATTCTCAAATCCCTTCCAAGAATTCCCTCACACTCTCGTCTCACCCCATTGAAATTCTTCAATCCACATACCACACATACACTCGTACTCACGGTAGGCTGACAATTAGCTGTGTGTTTGTGTGCGGGATTAAAGATTCATTGAATCAGACGAGAAGGAGGAGGGTGAATGTGTGTGTGTGACGAATGTGAAGAGTAGTTGAGCGAGTTAAGTCAAACTCTGTCCGACCATCCCATTATCCATTATGCATGTTACAGTGTTTGTAATACACACTCTTGATGTTGTTGCTGCTATTGTTGCCAGCTAAAAATGCAGAGTGCATTGAACAGAGTCATATAGGAGAAAAAGGGGAGAGAGAGAGGTTGGGAGAAGCTGTGATAGCACTCTGGAATAACTTGAGTAAATAGAAATGAAATTATAATCGAATCTCCTGGCTACCTTGTGCTTACCTTTTTTGACCATTTTTCGCCTCTCTCTCTCTCTCTTTGGCTAAAATGCATCGCCACCAAGCAAGTCAGAAAGTGGAAGAGAGAGAGACACGTACTCTCTCTTCCTCAACATATTATCATTATGATAATATGTTTTGGGTGTACATCTACATATTTCTCCTGACTTGTGTCTCTCTTCCTACTAGTCCCTACACACACTATATACACGAAAACACACACAAGGCATGAAAGTGGTAAATGAGGAGGGAAGGCGGAGAACTGAGATTCCAGCTTACAAACACAATCACAATCAGTCAGAGTCAAAGGGCTGAGAGCGAAGCACACACATAGTCAAGATGTGATGCAACCCAGGAATTTGTATAGAGGAAAAAGAGGAGGACAGGCGGGCTGTGTGTTTGAGAGTGAGTGTGCGTGTGTGGAACACGCAGAATTTAATATATTAGCAGCATGGCTTATAAGGGAAGGATATGGTAAAACCACAGAGAGAGAGAGAGAGTACGTAAAGGTGTAAACGAAGATTCCCTACATGCCCCAACTTCTCTCCAACCTCCTCTTCCTCCTCCTACTCCTGTGTTAGTTGAGTTGGCTGAGGAACATGGAACATGTGAATGAAGAATGTAATCCCTGCTGCCGATATTTAGCATATTTACATGGTTGTGAAGTCGTAGTTTTGTTCTTCATTTACCATTCATCATGTGAGAATCCGAAGAAAAAGTTTCGTTACGCAGAGACATGGGGGATTTCTCTCTCTTGTTGTTGTTGCTCTGTTCTGTGTAGGACGAGGCAGACAGTTCTCTCGCTGTCTCTCTCTTTGTCTTTGTACACAGCCCTGTCTTGTGTGGACTGCCAACAAATGGGAAAGGTTACAACACACACTGTCTAGTGTGTATGTACGTATAGTTAACCGGTGTATGGTGAGGCTCTCTCTGTCTCTCTTGAGTTGCGCTGGTGTCTTGACGATGCAATGAGAGAGATACACGATAACGACTAATGATATCTGGGGGCATATCAGAGAGAAAAGAGGGAGAATTTTTAACAACGTTTTTTACCCGTTGGGCCTCAGGTCAGTGTGGCCCTTTAACCTTGCACTGTGTCTGCCTGAACCTCATCTCCATGCTCACCTCCCCTCATATTCTATGAGTGAATACATACATACGAATCTCACATTACGCTATAGCTCTTTTTTCTGTCTGTGCCTTAGTGACTTTGTGTGTGTGTAGTGTTTTGGAGATAACTGAAGAGACTCTCTCTTCAATTCGGTTACATCATATGAGGATGAGACAAGGGAGTAGAGGCTGAGGATGAAAGGCTCAAAAGGAACGGCAGCACACACACACATTTTTTTCTCCAAAGACTCCCCTTCATTTCATTATCCCCCACACTACTACTCACTATCCCCACTTGATACTCCCTGCGTTTTTTCATATCTCTCTCACTGCGTAGACTTCGGACTTGGTAGCCCCTGTCAGACGATGAGAATTAAATTCAGCTCAGCTTGGGCCAACTTATGACGCTCACTTATTATTACTCTGACTGGCTTATTGTGCTACTTATGCCCTCCATACACAAGACAGACGAAGAAGGAAAGGGGCAGAAGAAGAAGAAGAAACTTTTTTGATTGTATACAATATGTAAATAAATATATTTGCTACTAACACACAATCTTTTATGTAGACACAAGCGAGCATCTCGCTCTCTTTCCTGATGTGTGTGTGTCAAGAGAGCTCAGAGCTATGAATATAAAAGTAATATAATAAAAGGAGTGATCGAGCCATAAAAGCTCAAAGCAATGCTCAATGCAAGAATCCCTCCGGTTTTTTCTGTATAAACAATCAGAAGACTCTAAAGCCTTAGCAATTGAAAGAAAATGCAGGAAATGCCCTTAAATACACTTCTCCCAATTTTGCTTTGAGTACACCACAATATTACTCTACTCTACTTTGTTGTCTGTATTCTGAAAGTAGATTAGTAAAGTGGTCGTGTATGGAACGGTGGACAGTGAATTTTGAATTAGCAATATTGCAATTAGTTTCTCTACCTTCTCCTCCTCCATTCTTATATTTTTACATATACAAAAGATTATATAGATTTCCTCTGTCTTCTACAATTGTTTTTTACACAACACATTTCGGTTCATGAAGAGAGGGGCCGGGGTATTGAGTACAGGAGAGTAAGAAGGAGGTAATTAAGAATCCGTTGGAAAAACATGAGGCGGTGATAGTCATCAAGAGGGAGAGAGGGAGAGAGATGGAAAAACAAAACAATAAGCTCTCATTCTTTCAGTCCTTTCGTCTCAAAGAGGGAGGGAGAGGGAAAGATCCATGCCCTCGACACACACACAACATACAGCATATAATCTAGACAGAGAGGCATGGCAATCAGCTTTTTCGAATCAGGGAACAAAGTGAGTAAATGGTGAGGACCAATCGACCGATCATGATGATGATGATGAGTAGACAATTTCCATGACACTGTCTGTGTACCTTGTACACATACTCTACAACTAGTACGCTTGGCAGAGATAGAGAGGCAGAAAGTGCAATGTGTACAGCCCTTGCGGACACATTCTGTGTGTGCATGTTTAGAAAACGAGTAATATCATAGGGTGAGTGATGGTGGATGTGGATATGAAAAAGAAGGGAAGGAGAGCGCAATGCATGCTGATGCATCCCACGAAATTGGCATTTGACAAAAATTCCTTTTTGACTCTTTTCTCCTTCTCGTAAATAGACTTGACTGCAACTTGTTGTACAATCCCTTTTTTGTTGTCCACATCGAAAATGGGTAGTTCGGGGCTGAGAAAGACACGTATGAAGGAGGAGAGAGAGAGACAAGAGCATCAAGTTTCAACAAATGGGGTAGGGAAGGATTGGTCAAATATTGACAGAGGCTGGAGAGAAAAGGAAAAAAGCGGAAAAAATATAAAGACAAAGTTAGAAATTTTATTGGACTTTTCTCCTCCCCTCTCCCTCTTTCCCTTCCTCGCTCTCTGTCTCTCCCTTCCACCATTTCGATTAGATGAGGAACATTCCGGATCAATCTAATGTGTTGGGATTGCTATGTAGGTAGGTAGACAGGGGAAAAGTTGCTATCATCCAGATATACCTACTTGTATTCCATATATTTGTAGAGTGTGTGTGTTTGTGTGGAATGGATATTCTTGAAATAAACATGCTTGTTGACTTGTTCTTGTCCCTGTCATAAGTTGCCTGGATCCTCCAAGGGGCAAGAAGAAGACATTGGGTTTGTAACAAGGAGCAATAAGGAGGAATTTATATGTCCGTTCCTCTCCTCCTCCTCTCTTATGTGCCTACACTCCATGTGATTGTCCTCCTGTCTTCTGGAAAATATCATAAAATGAAGCTACGCACATACACATTGTAGGTAGAGAGGAGAGGGAGTGTGTGTGTACGTTTCCAATAAGTGGTAGTGCTTTTCAATGCCAACTCTCTTGTTCTGGACTCATCTCTCTCCATGTCTCATCATGTTTTCACTCACTGATGAGATGACAATATCTACGAATCTAGGAATTTTTTCCGTATACTTCTATTTGTCCTTTTATATTTTATGGAATGGAGAGGGGAGGAGGAGGAGGTTGTTAAAGGAGTCTCAAAGAGGAGAGGAATAGGCAGGCGGAGGAACAGGTAAAAAATGTAAATGTATGTAGTGTGTGTGTGCCTGTTTCCCCTTTATCGAAAGGTATAGACAGAGCATACTTGAGCTCCACACACAAGCACAAATAGATGGACGAGGGTAGATAGGAAATGACGGAAAGTCGTGTGTGTGTGGAAACATGAAAATCCCCTTGTGCCTCTCTTGTTCAGCTAATTGGGGTGGAATTGAAATTGGAATAAATAAGCTGAGGTACAGATCAAAGACAATTGTCTGTGTGTGTCTATCCATCCTTATTGTCTCTCCTGCAAAACTGGAACTCGTCCTCTTCAAGAGAGTTTGCTAATGCGACTTGTCTCTCTCTTTCTCCGTGTGTCTGTGTTTCTCTCTCTTTAACGTACACACCATCCCAAGTTGTTCGTAATGTGGATTATATTAAATTTGTATTTTATCAAGAGAGTTTAGGTTGTAAGCATGTACGAGTGTGTGTCCTTCTTTTCTTGAGGCTGCTGTTCTACATACAATATGCACAGTTCTGTCTACGCATATTCTTCGTGTGTGTACGGATATGACATGACATGTTATTTGACTTGTTAGTGGTTATTTTCTTCGGAAAGAGATGCAACTGATTGTCATTATTGTTTGTCTTGATTGTGAGTTTCTGGTTGAGGCATGCCTCGTTGGATTCAAGTAGATTAAATGTGTGTGTTGTTAAAGTCCAGTTTATAATACTATGGTGGATGGTGGACAGTCTTTCGAAAAGAAGGAGGAGGATTTTGAGCAGTTAAGTGTGACGATAATGATGAAGAGAGACTGGACCATCATCATCTCATTCAAGACAGGCATACACAAATACACACGGAGACACACACAGTTTTCAGACAGTTTTGAGGAGAGAGGGCGAGAAAGGACTTGAAAATATTCAGTCCATTTTGTGTGTTAGATTCGTCACACAGGTATTTTTGTATTTGGAGACGGTCGTTTATCATCGTTTATCATAGGACGAGGTATGCGTGTGCGTGTATGTCGGCAAATAATCCTGACTTAATTCGTGCATAATAAAAGGCAATAAAGTTGGGTTGGAGCTGGGAAAGAAGGATAGCTGTAAAAAGGTCATTTTATCTTCCTCTCCTCCACTCTCTCTCGTGTGTGTGTGTATTGTGGGATGTGTTGGTATGATGATACCTCACCCTAAAAAGTCTCTCTCTCCTTCCGACCTCACAGTAAGCATTGTGTGTGCAATGTGAGTTCAAGTCTACGTAAATGATGAGTGAGTGAGTGTGAGTGTGTGTGTTTCTTGGTGGTGGTTTTTATGGAGAGGGAGGCTGAGAGAGTGTATGTGTATGGAGGGTAGTGTGCTGAGACGAGGGGAGGGAAGGAACGATAAGTTCAATGAAAACTGAAAAGTTTAAGCTCTTGCGACTGTGTACATATAAATAGGGGAGGAGGAAGGAGAGAGGGGAGATTCTATACTCCTCATATTATATATCGGCACTCAAGACAAGATTTACTTAGACAGAGAGAGAGTGTATCTGGACCATCTATCCAATGCAAGTCTCTCTCTCTCTTTCCACATTCATATAGATAGAGAGAGCATTTAGCTTGAGATTGGAAGGAGAGGGACTCTCGCAAGGAGAAGAAGGACGATAGAAGAGAGGATATAGGAATATTGTATAACATACCAAAAATGCATTCATAATGTGTAGGAGATTCCTCAGCGTGGCACATATAGACGGTCCGTGTATATGTACCACACAGTTTTGATGATATGATCTAGTACGGATTGTCATCGTGGTCTTGGTAACTAAAGTTAAGTATAGAAGAAGGGCTTTAAGCTTTTTCTTTCTCCCTACATTACATCCTTACCGTACATATGTATTTGGATGAGGGCTTCATGTTAGTACATACATCAAGGAATATGAGAGGAAGAGAAGGAGAGAGGGGGACCGAATCGTCGAGTATGCTGATATATAGTGTACGTATGAGAGAAACGTATGAGAGTATGAGCAGCAGCTAACCCTCAAATTTCCTCAGGGTTCAGTTCTCTCTTTTGGTCGCTTCTTCCCCCCCCCCTCCGTTGCTGTAATATACGTAACTCTGTGTGTGTGTGTGTCAGTTCTGTTCAGACGAACTAAGAGAGGGTTCTTCGAACCAGTAGAAAAACGCTGGAAAATCGACCTTAGGAAAGTGCAATAGAAACCAGTTAAACTGCGCCGATGCTGATATTGCCGTCTGTCTCTGTGGATGTATGAGTGAGTGTGTATATACGCGCCAGAGGAAGGAGTCTGCTGTGTATGTGAATGTATGCATGTGCACGGTCTCTTCCCCAAAAGGATGAAAAAGCCCAAGCCCTCAACTCCTTGTTTTCCCCAACACACACACACGCACACATAGAACATACACACAATCTTTGGGAAGAGGAGAGTTGGCGAGAGAACTTGAATTCTGTATTCCCCCTTTCAGTTGCCAGCAGGATTGCATTCAGAGGGAATGTACGTTACAGTCGCTCCCGTCCATCGACTACACTCTCACACGTAAAGTGTACAGGAAAAGGGAAAAAAGCAGAGGTACAGTGGTTAAGACGTGCTCTGCTCCCAAAAAACTCCAGTCACACAATTTGAGCACTACAATTTTCAAATAAAAAGAGACTCATTCCAACTCTTTTCCCCCACAACTCCCCGATACTTTCTGTGACTGCAAAAATAGTGCAAACACAACACGACACAACATTTTTCCTTTCTGGATTTACACACTGCCCCATTGTACAGGAAAAATAGGTAGACAAAATACTAGCCTCCTGTCTCACATCCCAAAAAATCAAAATACACACTTACAAAAAATACAAATCCATAGAGAGTGGATATTGAGAGTTGGTGTACTTTTTAGTGAAAATAAAAAAAAGTTTGACGTGGCATTGGGAAAAACACTAAAGTCTTCGACAATCCAATGTAAAGTGAAATAAAGTGTAAAAATTCCCCAATAAATAAAAATATATTATATCCAAACAAGCACACACACTCACAAACACACGAACACGATATTACACGGTGTTTTGGAATATAGAAGAGCATCAACTTTAAGATTGTTGGAATTTCCTTGGGATTTTTTGAAGTTTCTTGTCAAGTAGGGAAAACAAGTTTCCCATTGTGTGTGGACTCTGTATTTGGTTTCAGCTTTCCTCCGGTTTTTTTCGGAAAATAGAAAATAAGAGATTATGAGAACAACGTTCCGTGGACAAAATTTGATTTGAATTGATTTGATTTGTGTTGTGCGGAACTTTAACTGACTCAATTTACTTGTTTTCTGGAAAAGGAGGGAAAGGAAAAAGGAGAGAAGAAGAGAAGAAGTGAAGAGGATGAGAATGCAATCTCGTTCCTCTATCTCACCTCTACATTTTCCTGGTGTGGAGACCATTATGTGAAACCACTAGAGGCACTTTATTTATTCACTCACAAAGCTGAAAGAGAGAGGAAGACCAAAGTTAGAAACTTTGCATCTTTTCTCCCTTTCTCTTGGACACATCCAAGTCAATTTAATTCTTTGGCTGTGTATATGTCTTCCATGTATTTACTGGAATAAAACGGACCATCATCATCATCAACATTGTGTGTCCTCTCACAAGTGTGTGTGATTTTTGGACTCGACTCTTGGGTGGTTTAGAGAGAGAGAAAAGGAGGAGGAAGAATTGTGGCTCTCCGACTTTTGTTCGGCTTTTCTAATAATTTTATACCCTCTCTCGCTTTACTCTCACTCCTTGCTCTGCGTGTGTCTACGTGGTTGTGAGAGTAAAACTCTACACAAATAAATACACACAAGTAAAAGCTCAAGTTCTCTATATTAATGTTCATTTGTAATCCTTCTCTCAACTTGGTTCTGTGTGGGGGGTTCGTTCGTTCCGTGTGTACTGCTGCTCATGTCATTTATTCCTGTTCTTGTTCTTGTCAGGTTTCGATTTGACAATTACACCTCGAAAATTTTCAACAGTCCACAATTTAACGTTGATTGGTAGTCAACAAGAAAGTGTTTGACTTTCCATAATAATTTTGCAAACTACCCACCGCACACAAACACACACACCGCCTTCCCTCCACAATCAAACCACACACACTCACGAGCAGAGAGTAACTCAAAGAGCACACACACAATCATCATCGTCGACTAATAACACTCTCACCTCAATATTCTCTTACTCTCTCAAGCCGTCATTTGCTCGCACTCTCCGAGTTGCTACTTCCAGAACACGAGTTTTGTTCTCTCTCCCTTCGTGTGTAATAATACTGTGTGGAACGTGCCAATTGCTGATGCCAATAATCCAATACAAATAGAAAGAGAGAGTTTCTGTGCTGGAGGAAATTGAACGAGGTAATCGTCGTAACCGTAATAAAAGTTGTATGAAGCCTTCTTCTCCCAAACTCTCAAGATATAATTCAAGCGAATAATGAAAATGGACATTGCACACAATTAGTTCTCCACGCACACACACGCATATGTGAAACCAATAACTAACTAACAACTACTGTTAACTCCGGACGACGACTTGTAACTTCTCACTTCAATTTACACACATTCTTTTTTTGGAAGAAAGAGCGGGAGTAGAGTACGGAGTAAATCACAGTTTCACCTTTACTCAAATTTTGTGTGTTTGAAAAGTCAAATTTTGTATTTTGAAAAAAAATCCAGTCTGATTAACACGCCGGTTTTATATTTTGTCGACACACAAATACAAATTCCAAAATAAAAATTGAGTCAAATGTTTTTGGATGACAAACTGAATGACTGGAAGAATATCCCGTGATTCAAATCTCCTTCAAAAGAAGAAATAAGAAAATCTCAAGTCGAATGAATTTCTTCTACCCCCTCCTCATCTTCAACATTTGAGAAGTAACAAGTGCTCAAGATCAAAATCCTGATCCTCTCTGTCTGTCACCTCCCAATTTTATTCCATTTCTCCTCCTCCTCTTCTATACTCAAAATTCAAGTGAGGGAAAGAAGAGATCGAGTTGAAGAGGGGAAAAAAGTACTCTTTTCAGTCGTGTACAAATAGAATCTCAACGTACTCTTTTTTTCTTTCTGTATCCGAGGAAGAGAGGGAATCAAGATAGTCAGAACGATCAACTAGCTCTATTGGATTCGGTTTGTCAGAAAGGGAGATTCCGTTATATGAAAATCCATTCACGTTTCGTCACACATGTCAACAAATTCCTCATTTTGTGGTTTCTCATTTCTACAAAGGAAATTCCTCCACAACGATACTCTCCACCAAACCATCATCTATATAATACGAGAAGAATCTCTGTTCCCAACACACTGAAATTTTTTTGTGCGTGTGTGTACAACAAAACACAGTTCAACAACAGAGAAGGAAACGACAGTATCAAATTATTTTTTAACTTCCAAATATCCTAACAGTTGAGGTTGACAGTCTTGTGCAATTTAATTTTGCGACTGCTGTTCTTGCTATATCGTACAGTTTCATCCCCTACCCTCCTGTGCCAAGAGAAAAAATATATATAGAAGAGAAAAACGAAAATCCCTTCTTCCTTTCAAATCCAGCGTGGTCTCGTTATCCCAGTTGTTATCATTGTTGTGTTTGTGCTCTACAACGACAACGGCCACTCCAGCTCAACTGATTCAGTTTCATAGGATCGTTAACAACAAAGCCTTAGCTCACTCGTTTCATTATTCTCCATTCCTTTCGTGGTTATAGTTTTTTTCCTACATTAGTTTCGAGTTAGGTCCCTTGCTTCCCTTGGTCATCGACACTTTCTCCTCCTCCTCCTCCGTCATAATCCGGAGTGCAAAGGAAAAAAGAAAAAAGCGGGGAACATCACAAGTGTGTAGGTCAATGTGAAGAGAGAGAGGAAAAGTGTGGATGGAGACAAATAGTACGACAACAAGCAGAAAAGCAGAGGGTGGAAGGAAGACAGTAAGGAAGAGTGTACGTCGTGTTCATACTTTGTCCTTGTCTCTCATAGTGCTATTTACAAGTGCAGTTTGAAGGAGAGAGTGAAAAGTTTATTTCATTAACCTGTCGTCGTACTCAACAGGAATGTAAGGTTTCCTCTCCCATATTCACACATACAACGGGAGAAAGAAATTTCAACACAAAACTTATTTGTTATCTTGTATTTTTCCCTGTGTGTCCATATTTTCTGTCTGCCCACCACCACCACCAAATGAATTGTTCTTCTTCGTTTGTGTTCCCCTCTTTTCTCCTCAGAATGGGATCGGAGGTGGGAAACTAACTTTTCTTCAGTGTCTGTCTGGGTGTGGGTTCTGTGTGTACACACACATCAAGAGTGAACTGTGTGTGTGTTGTTTTTTCAATATAAAACCCATACTCCACACACATAAGAAATTGAGAAACACAGGAAAAGTGAGATTTTTTTCCTCCCGAACAGCGTTTCTCAGCTCCAGCTGCTCCTCCTGTTTGTGCTCACGTTTTTTTTCGTCGAGAAAGAAAAGGAGAGAATCGGAGAAGATAGAAGAGAGAGGAAAAAATTCTCTCTTTGAGGTTTATGCCGGCCAATTTTTTGTCAAAAGGAAAATTCTACGAGTACGACCACAGCCACAACGTCGAAAAGGAAAACGACGACGACTACACTACATTGATCTAATCACTAGTAAATGGAACACAGTGAAAAATTTTGTGAGGGTTCGCACGAGGATATGTAGAAGGACGCTTTAGGTTTATTTATTCGGACGATGAAGGTTGGTTACAATTTTTTTGATACTCTATTCTTCTCTTTACTCTAATATTTAAAAGTTTTTTTTGTTCCTCCCAACACATTCCTCAGAAGAATGTTTGTTATTTTTTGTGGTTTTTTAAGAAAGCTATTTAGTTTTAAGTATATGGTGGCAAAGTGGTGTTTTAACAAGAATTGTGGGGAAGGAAAAAAAACAACAACAGGCATTCTTAGTCTTTAATTTTTAAGTCACATAATGAGAAATTAAAAAAGAAGAGCGAGTGAGTAATGTGGGTTATTATGGTGATCAAAATTCCTACAGTTGAGAGTGAAATTACAAGGAGGAAAGAGGAGGGAAAAGTAGGGGTTGGGGTGATTAATTGTGGGCTATTAATTTGGTTAATTATTATTATTATTTTTAAAAAAATGACGAAAAACTTTTGTCGAAAGTCCTAGCCGAATACTTTTATTTTGAAAAGGAGAAAATTACAGGAATTAAATTCAAATAATTTTTTGTCAGTCCCACCCAAGTGAGAAACGTGTGTGATACGTGTGTGTGGAAAGGGTGGACAGAGTGTAAAAAATTCAAAGTGGAAATTTATATGGAGTGTCATTTGACTGTCCTTTGTCACGACTGTCCAAAATATGTTAATGCCAAGCATTGAAATGAAGATTCTCCTTTTCTTCCTTCTTTTTCTTTTCTGTACATTGTATGTGTAGCTTTACAAGGATATTGAATGAAATTGTTTAAAAATATTTGAAATTAAAATCTTCAAGAGTGTTTCTAGGTCAACCCTTGAAAATCGTAATTAAATCATCTTTAACTGTGGAATCAATTAAAGGAACACCCCACTCTCACAATTAATTTGCACAAATAAGTCAGACTAATTACAAGATCAAATGTTTCACTGTAATCTGATTCGGGTGGAGAGAGAGAGGGAGAGAGAAGGGAAGTAGCGTGTGCGTGTGTGTAGAAATAGACGAAGTAAAGTGAGTAATGTGATACCCCAGCTCTCTATTCTATTCCCTCTCTCTCTCTCTCTTGCAAAGAGAGAAAGATCTTTTGAAAGGAAGAGTGTTCATAATAATGAGATCTTCTCTCCCATTTATATACACAGAACACTCATTTTATTACACAAAACCTTGTTATTTATTAGTCTCGTGGTAATCTGGGAATGGAAGAAGAGGGGTGGAGGAACTTTATCTCACAGTCAACTATATGCACATGACACTTCTCATCATACACATGCACAGTACACAATATATGTTGTTAAAAGAGTGCAAAATTTTATTTATGTAATTTCACGAACCATTTTCCTTTTAGCCATACAATTGCTTCTTCGTCTTCCTCTTCTTCCCGTCCGTACATTGACTTTGCAAATTTAGAATGGAGATCTCACCTCACGCAATCTTCCTTCCTAATACCACACACACACATACTGTGATATTATATAAATCCATCGCTTGAGTTGTCCATCTTTTCCTCTCTTTCCCCCTCCTCTTCACACAATTAAAAGCTACACGTGTACACTTCCTCTCACACACACGCCACAACACATCACAACACATCACAGCAGTCACGGTCACATTTATATTCAACAGTCGGAAGCAGATTGACCCTCTTGTTTATTAAAGGGCACGTTTTGGAGGGACACTCAATGCATAGTAATTGCAATCTCCTCTTCGAAACACACACGTATAATCTACACACCCGCGTATAATCTACACACCCGCTCTCAGCCCTCCTCCCTCCCCTTAAGATTTCCATGCTCGCAAGACAGACACCGACAAATGAACATGCCGATGAATACTGCATCTCATGTGTGAATCAAAAAATGATGAGCAAATCCTTTCTCTTTTGTCTTTGGTGAGATAAGCTTTTACGATATTCAGCGACAGAGGAGGGGAATGATTGCAAAGATTTATGTAGAGAGTGTGTGTGAAGATGAGTTAAACTTTATTTCCACTTTAAATAGTAGAAAGAGGTGAAGAAGAAGCGGAGAGTAAAAAGAGTGAGATGTGCATGTGTACAAATATAGAGAAGAGAGGAGAAAAAAGATTATCTCAAATGTGTGTGAGTTGAATGATTGGATTGTAGTTTGCCAGGAGAGTTTTGTTGAAACAGAAGTAGTAGCAGATTGATTGAGTGTGTGTGTCTGACTGTCTGTGTTGTATATTGTATATTGTAGTGGGGGTGGTGTAACTAAGGTAGCGAGTCAGCAGAGGAGGAGAAGGATGGATATGAAATTAGAATATTTTCTGGGACGTGAGAGACGGTTTTCGTCTTCCTCAAAGAATGAGAGAGAGAGAGACTAGACACGTTACTTTTTGCCTTTGTTAAATCTGATACTAGTTAACCTAACTACTTGCTTGAATAAAAACAGGAGAGACTTTGAGACCCCATGCGAGAGAAAGAATAGAGATGGGAATGATGGAGAGAGACCTTGCTAATACCTTCGAGACTTTTGTACAATGTAATATTAAAGATGTGGCGTTTTGTATATCGAGTCGTTACGGCAGCCATTGTTGTATACCTAGGGGCTAAAAACTGCTTTATTTGTTGCAAAGGAGTAGAGGCAGAGACGAACGGAGAGAGAGAGAAGGTTCGGAGGGAGAAGGAGACGAAGGAGACGAGAGCGTGAGTGAGGGAGTGGAGCTTTTTTACCTCTTTCTCTCTCTTCCCTCCTCCTCTCATCTCCGCTTCTATTCCATTATATTTTTCTAACGAAAATTATTGTGAAAATGTCCTTCTTTTTAATATAAAATCCCCCTTCCTTGTCATTTTGACTAAACCAGACGGTGGAGGGCACGCACACGCACATGGAGAACGACGGAAAACCCACACACACACTACAAAGATTGAAGTCAACGCAAAATTTGTCTGCAAAAAAAGAACTTGACTCGGGATTGTACTCTGTGTAACCCCTTCTTCTTCTTCCTCCTCTTTTATGAGAAGGGAACTCCATGGAGGAGAGAACAAAAGAGCTCAAGGGGTTTCAAATTTTCCACGTATTTCCGTCCTTCTCTTTCCATATACACCACCACCAAATTACGAGTGCGATATGCTCCCCTGTGTGTGTCCAGCACTCTGTTGGCCTAACAGCCTTGGAAGTGGGGAAGGGTAAAAAAACTTTATTGATTCAGCCAAATCACTGTCAATTTCCAGAGACCGTAAAAGGAGGGAACTGTTTTCGTGTAGATAAGAAGAGTATTTTTAAAATACTTTGTACTGGATAGTGGATATAAATGTACGTTATTCAAATTGATTCATTATAAATCAATTGTGTCATACTCCATTCGGCAAATCTTAGAGTCATACGCAGGAAATGGCAGGGAGAGTATGAAGGGAAGTTAAAAATTGTCGTCGGCGAATCTTGATGAAATCCGTGCAACCCTACGGAACATGACAAGAAATCTGGAATGTACAGATAAGAGTATGTGGAAAATGGTTAAATCAAGATAATTAGTAAAAGAAAAGAAAAGAAGATTTACAATCAAATTCAAACGTCTTCTCCAAGTGACATGAAGAGTGACTGAGAAGAACGAAACCACGACCCATACTTCTCTCAAAGTATGTGTAGTCTGTGTCTAGTGGTGAGTGAGAGTGTGTGTGTGTGGAATGTAGAGGTGGAATATGGAGTGAGGGGCGTGGAAAAGAGGGGTAGAAAATTAAATATTTGCTTGCAGTTGGCTTGACTTGGCAGAAAATTTTCCTATTCCCACTTTGCCTGGGTTTTCTAAAAACGGGAAGTGGAGGGTCTGAGAAGGGAGACGGACGGAAAGAGAGAGAAGGAGAAAGTCTAAGTACTTTTTAAGAGGATCCTCTCAAAGGTGATGAATGTCTGTCGGAAGGAGAAGTTCTCTTCAAGTATCTAATTTAAATGTGTTAAAATCGCATAAAAACTTTCACAAGACACACGATCCCGTCTTCCTCGTCTCTCCTCGTCCCGTCTCCCCATAACTTCCGACAACTTTTCCTGCCTCCTCACAAAAAGGGATGTGTGTGCGTGTGTGTGTCTAAGGCCCAAAAGTGGGTATACATATATGTATACATATGCGTAAGTGAGTGTGAGAGGAGAGGAGGGGGTCTCGAGTCATCTCCGCCGTCTTTCGACTTTCGAGTCATTGAATCATAATATGAGGGAAAAGAGGAGGATGAAGAAGGTCGTCTATACGGCACACCATACACAATTTTTCACATGTCACATCCTTCTCCCTTTCCTTATAGAGAAAGAGGAGCGAAAATACTCTCTCCACATATCTCTTGATTCAATTTAACTTATTCACTTTCGATTAAGCGTAATAATACCTCATCACTCTGGATCCTCTGGAAAATTCCATTCCGAGTTAACAACACCAAAGTGTGAACACACGCATGCACAACACATAGGTTTAAGTGTACACAAGGCGAGCGAGAAATTGTCATAAAGTTGTAAATTCTAATTTGTGCACACAAAACTTGGGTTTAGTCTTGTCCTATTTTGGGAAATTGTATTTTTTATTTTATTACAAGAAAATGTTTTTAATTTGAAAGCCCTCCACGTACGCACACTCATGAAGGATGTATTGAACGAGAGTAATCCACAATTTATTCCTGTTGCTCCAGACTAAGACGGAACACATTTGGCCACGCACTTTCCAGCATGTGATTAGATGCGTGGAAGAAGACTTTGAGGAGGAGAAAAGGGTTGAGGGTTGAGGACTACTGCTGCTGCCAAAGGCGTAATTGTACAAAACTGTAAAATTTTTATGGGCGAGTGCGTAGCTGAATCCGTTAAAATAAAGTTGTGATTTGCACAAAAAGGGAAAAAGTCTTAGTGAGGTCTTCCTTTATGTCTTGACTAAGTATATTAACATTTTCCGAGGAGTCCTTCCCTTCCCTCCCCACACACACGTACATACATACTACATACATGAGCTATATAGGGAAAGTCTCTCTCTTTCCCTGCGTGTGTGTACTGTGTATGTTCGAGAAGAGAGTTGTTAGCATTATGATGATAGAGTGAAAACGAAGGGAAATCTTTTTTCGCAAGGAAACCCCTTTCTCCGTCCTCATGCATGCCGTCACTTCATCTCATCGACCGGAGGAATCGTGGTAACGCCTGTGTGTGTGTGACTACATAGTAGGGATGGGAAAATTGGCCCATTTTGACCCGGGCCCCGGCCCAGCCCGACCCAAACCCGGCCCGGGTTGGGCCTAGACTTGATGGACCGGAATGGGTCAAGGAATCAAAGGAAAGTCTTAGAAACTGAAAATCTTAGACAATTCCTAGAAAATCTTAGAAATTCGCTGAAAAATTCTGAAAATTGTTTAATAATTGACTGAAAATTTTATAAACGTAATTAAAAATTCATTAATA
>WJFB01001071.1:0-38388 GCA_009870185.1 Pygmarrhopalites habei
TTTTTGTGTGTGTGTGTGTGTGTGTGTGTGTGTGTGTGTGTGTGTGTGTGTGTGTGTGTGTATTTCTGTTTGTGTGTTATCCTAGTCTTAGTTGTAGTTGGCAGAAATTCTAAACAAATCTTATTATTTCCACTCGAATTGAAAGATGATCACATGAGACTCTCTGTCATGTGTATGTGTGTTTTTATCCCTATCCCTGTCTTCTGTCTGTCTCTTTGTCCTCTGGAGCGGAATGAAGGAAATATCATCATGGGATGATACGACGGTGAAAAGAGAGCTAAAAAGAGGAATGATAGTTTAGCTACTTGTGTCCTTTATAAAGAAGCATAGCCTAGTACTAAATTTCTATATTATTATTATTTTTTTTAACTATTGTTTCCCTCTCTTTCTACACATCTAGATCTACGAAGCTGTTGGATCCAGCTTCATCTACAATTTGACATTCATCCTGACAGCACTGCTTAACAGTCGTCTCCGCCAGGTACTCTTATTTCTTCCCTTTCCCTCCCATCACCATCCTTTGCGTGTGTGTGTCCTTTCAAAAAAAAGAGAGATGAAGGAATTTTTGGAGTTATTCACTGGAAATCGAGAGAAAAAAATTGGAATGGGAATGTTAAAAACTGTTTACATGACATTTTGACGGAAATAGATCATCTGTGGATACAGAATGAGAGTTGGATGAGAGAAAGATTAGATTAAAATTCCTCTATGTACATACTTACATTTGTGTGTGTGTGTGCTGTGTGTGTGAGTCATGATTAAATGTGCGAATAATCTCCAGTCTCTTCTCTCTTTTTCCGTATGTAGTAGAGTAGTGTGTACAGTGTGTGTGTGTGAAGGAGTTTGTAAGCTTTTTAGATTATATAAATACTCCCACACACGTTCTTACACACCCCATCTCATCTCTTATGTGCTAAATATGCCATGTATTTGTGTGTGTGTGATGAAGGTTTCTGGAGAGGTAATCGATGTTCTCGCTTGTAACTTATCCGGCCTTTTTACGAACTATCCGGCAGAAGAAGCATCCCGGAAAGCGTTTATAGAAACTCGAGGGTGTATTATGGCACGCTTGCAGACTCAACGTGAAAATCAGCAACAGGTCCTTTCTTCCTCATCCTCCTATCTCTCTCTTATTTAATACGTATCATCCTCCACTATTCTTACGTGCGTGTGTGTGTGCACACTGCAGATATATGCAGTACAATGTTATTTTTTTGATGAAAGGCTTTTTTCCCAGACTACGACTATAATCTTTCACTAGGGGTGTCTCATTAAATTAGTGTACCACCTAATTGAGAAGAAATTCTTTACCTATTCCCCTCCTCTCCTCCTCCACTTGTGCAGTGGAGTCAAACTCTGTAAAATAGTCTCTAAAGAGAATATTAATATCCTTCTGTCCAGGAGCGTCTTCTTCTCTCCGTTCTTCCAAGACATGTGGCTGTTGAAATGAAGGCGGACATAGCTGTTAACAGAAGGGATTCTACAATGTTCCATAAAATATACATTCAACGCCATGAAAATGTGAGGTAAAGAGGAAGAACCCCCCTAACTCTAAATCTTTATACCAAGTCACTTGTACATGTACGTTTATGTGGTGTGTATGTATGTGCTGTGTGTAAAGCCATGGATGTACTACTCTACATTATATGAAGAATCGATTTCTCAGTTCCAGAGATGGACAAACTAGATACATTTAGAGGAGGAGGAGGAAGAGGAGAGGATGAGGAGACCTGAACTGAACTGAATGTCTCTCTCCTTCTCCTCCACTCAATCTAGTTAGCTTAGACTAGACGGTGTGTATAGTATACATACACACACAGGCACACACGTCCTTTCGCTGAGGTGTACATAGTTCCTTTTTTACCAGCATATTCTAAATACTTTACATTTCCTTTTATGCCCTTTGACTCGTGGGGCTGCTCGGCTCTGAGCTGAGGTTGAGAGTCAGACGACTGGGGACTCAAAATGTAGACTGGACAAGTTGAGAGTTGAAACGTAAAATATTTTACATGTCATGGAGACATCTCAAAAAGCCAAACTTACCAAAGGGACCCGAGAGTGACACACACACCCTCACACATAGGCACACACAAACAATGGAGGGAAAAAAGTTTTCCGTAATCTGGCCAATGTGGAGTGTGTGTGTGTGTGTGACCGTCGGAGGTGGAGACATAAAAGGTGTACAACTAGACGACACTAAATGAGATTAAGGATTGACATAGATTGAAATTTTTATAGAAAAAAATTCAGTCAAATTTTTGCAGAAGAAATTACTCAGCCAAAATTTTTATGTGTGTAGAATAAGTGTAAAAATGGGAAGCTATTTTAGTTTAGCACAAAATGTTGGACGAGGAACAGAGGGAATTTGAGGATATCCAAACTGTCATTGACACAAAAAGTGTGTGGAGTGGAGAACGGAGGATGTCATGTTAGACTAATCATAGGTTTTGACTTTGAGAATTGAGGCTTTGATCTGAGCATTTATGTACTCTCACCATCGATTGACACCTCCGCCCCTCTACTCTACGCTTCCCTCCTCCTCCTCCTCGTCGTCTCCTTTGAGGAACAATCCGATGGGAAACACCAGGGGAAAAGAAATTCAAATTCAAAATTTGCAGGAGGAACCGCAAATCTACATACTGTATACGGGGTATACCTACATCCATCCATATGGATGATGGACTGTGTGCTAAATAGATTAAGTTTTAAAAGAACATTTCTCCATGATGGTCCTACTCACTACTACTATGTATGTACTACTACGTATATGTTGTGACTCTCTTTCGAGGTCACACTACCCTAGTTCTCCCTAGTTGTCCTGTCTCTCTTTCAATTTCTTTTAAAGTCAAATTAGCTCAGCATGGATGGAAAATTCTTTGACACGAAAAGGCATAATTTTGAAAATTAAAGTTTTATTCAGTTTTAATCATGCAAAGGAAAATGTGTATGTGCTAGGTTAAAAATGAGTATGTACACATAGTGTAAAGGAACGTGTGTAAAGTGTGCGCGTGTGTATGCTTAAAAGTGTGATGATGATAATGATGAAGGTTTAAAAAGAAAATTTGTCTGAGATTCTAATTTTTTGCCCATCTTTGCTTATAATTTTGCAGCATCCTCTTCGCCGACATCTGCGGATTTACAAGTTTGTCGGATCAATGCACAGCTGAGGTATAAGTGGAAAGAGATTTGTATCAATTTGCATACTAAAATTTGTGTTGAATTGTGCAAAAGAGTCATTATGGGTACGTTATACAAAAATTGGGAGTTCTAGAGAGAGAGAGGGTGGGGGTGCGGGTGGGTGGGTGAAGATTCATACTGTGACTCTTAATTTACAAATGAGGAGGAGGAGACGGAGTGTGTGAGAATTACAGGGATAAATGTCGTACAATCTATTTTGAGCAAATTATCCTCCTCCTCTCCATAAGTATTCGCAATTTCCAGTGAACTGAAATTTACAAATTAACATGAAAGTTCTCAAATATTTTTCTCTTGAATCGTATCCAGTAAACTACACACTTAGTCATCCAGTCAGTCGAGTCTTCTTTTCTTCGAATGCATGTGTGTGTGGAATCTGGAGAAAGGACAATAATGAAAATTAGTAGTCACAGAATAGAGAATACGGGTAATATTTTTCCGGGAAGAGTCTCGAGTCACCCAACCCATCTCCTACATAACATAACATAGTTTTCTTCCATTTTGGCAATCGTGCTTTTATTCAAGTCTACATGATCGATTTTTTAATGAGGCTTTAGCCCAATCACACAGATAGACACACACACGCACCCGAAAAGACTTTCCTTAGGAGTAAGGGAAGGGGAAACGGGGGTTTTGCATAGTTGCACAAAATTTTCTTCTCAACTACAAACTATGCAGAGCCATGGAATCCATTCTCCGCCCAATATATCTACATCGTAATCTTATTTCTGAATAATTACAAAAGGGATTGAACTCTATTTTGGGTGACTGAGGCTCTCTGAACTAAGGAAATTATATTGTAGAATTTAATACGCATTCGCAGATTACTAATGACTTGATGATGATGTAGTGATGTAGTGTGTGTGTGTGACTGTGTGGAAGGGAGAGATCCAAACTTTTTAGTCCTATTAATATATTGTATTGGTAATGACATATAGTCACATGTGACTCTCTCTCTCTCACTCTTGATGTGTGTGTGTGTTACTCTAGCTGACGTTTTGGGTCACCCTTTGAACTCTCACATGGCTTCTTAGGTTACGTTACGAACCAATTTTGTAATGATATTTTGCACCATTCAACCATTTTCTGACACAAATTGTCTCTCTCTCTCTTCCTCCCCCTCTTTATCTCGTCTCTTTCTGTGTTCACACAGGAACTCGTACGTCTTCTCAACGAACTCTTCGCAAGGTTCGTCATTTCTCTCTCTCACTCTCTCTCTTTCTCTTTGTGTATGTGTGTCTTTGTACACACACAAGTCCATATATCATATGTAATCCTTTGTAACCCGACATATACGCAATTTTCCCTTTCCATAAAACTACTCCTCTATTTATTTCTCTCTTTGTGTGTGCGTGTGTGTGTGTCTTGTGTGTACTCATCTCATCTCTCTTCCTTGACTCTCCTCTGCTTTTTCCTCTCTTCTCTCATCCTTTTCGACCCATGCCGGACTCGATGTCAATGTCGGAAATTGTCAAGTTTTATATTTTTCCAAATTGTGTCTTTTTATTTGTCATTTTCTCTCCCTCACTGCTCTCTCCACATCCACAACAGCAACACACACACACACATTACAGACAACACAAGGTTTTATCTGGGGAAGACCAAAATCAATACACTATATACTCCGTCCACACAATGTGTGTCTGTGTGGATGTGTATTAGTTTGATTCAAAATCTTCTTTCTTGGTCCAATGACAAAGAGAGGGAAGGGAAAGTCAGGCTTTCACATCCATAAATTTTAAAAGTACATACCCAGGTAGTGGAAACTTGTTAATCCAATTAAAAAACCAATTTTGTTAACATGAAAAGTAATTTTGTCGGCTTTCACTTTTCAATTGAACACATCAGAACCACACTCATCACGTCACCATCATGAGATCACACACACGTACACGTACACACACACACACTGAGGAAAAGTCTTAATAGGAAGTTTTCATTACGGAAAAACACCTACATATCAATACACGCTACACACATACACACGCCATTCAGACAGAGTCACATTCACAATCACATTAGGATCAGAAAAAGTGACCCTGGTGACCAAAACCAATTACTGATGGTGGCAAAGGTGTGATGGTGTTGGGGAGATGTTGACAGAGTCCAAGAATTCTAGAGACAAGGAGGGTAAAGATGTGCGTGTGTGTTGTGGATGAAATGGAATGAGAGAGTGATGGAGAGAGAGAGAGAAAACAAAATATAAAAACACGCAAATTTCTGACGGCATGTGGTCCAAGCACGAATTTCCAGGGATGAAACATGAAAACTCATTTTTTATATTATTTTATATGGTATCACTGTGGCTGTAGATCAAAATTGGTAATACTTGTGTGTGTGTGTTGGATGTTGTAGATTTGATCATCTAGCTTTGGAACATCAATGCTTACGTATCAAATTACTGGGTGATTGTTACTACTGTGTTAGTGGTTTGCCAGAACAAAATTTCCGACATGCCCATGACTGCGTCGAGATGGGCCTGGATATGATAGACGCTATCAAGTAAGATTATTATTCAGACATTTCCATACACATCTCAATCCACCAATCAAAATCTATTTGTCTAAGTTGGTTCGGATGGAGGGAGGGGGGGGAGGAGAACAAATTTCTTAGAGTTTGACAGGTTGAACCAAAAGTGAAGTTACTTGGGGAAAAAACAAATCATTTGTAAATCTCATATCGAACATTTTTTTCTCGCTCAAAATTCATTGCAATTTTTTAACTTGATATTTAAATTCAATTTTAAATCTATATAAAATTATGCTGGCTGAAAAGATGTTTTTAAAATTTTCTGATAAAATTTTCTGACGGCAGGAAAACAGGAGTCGATTATTTGGATTTTTGCAAAATATTTTCGTTTCCGTCATGTCAGATTTGTTCGAAAAATAAATTCGTCAAAAAATTGCGTGTACGTGCGTGACGTAAAAAAATGTACGCAGAATTCTCTATTTTTATTCAGAGAGAGTGGAACACTTTACACTGTAATTCTATTCTCCCATCCACTCTGATTTGGGATTTTTGTGTAAAAGTCAATTATTGTCACACACACACATGTGTGTGCACATGTCTGTAATGTTGGGGGGTTCATGGGCCAGCCATTGTTTCTGATAAGATACAGTAATAATATGATGACGTTGTTCTTGGGAATTTTTTTTTCGGGGGGGAACTCACATTGTAGACTAGTTCGGGAGATGACTAATGTTCCAATTTTAAATATGCGCGTCGGGATCAACACGGGTAATGATATCAAAATATATTATATCATAATGTATTATCATGACTACGTAGTTTGTATGATGGAAAAAGTCAATGTATGCGATGCTTATATGTATTCATAACCCTCCTCACCCCATAATATCATCATCATTTTGTATAATGTGATGCAGCCCATCTGATCCCCTCCTCTCTCTCTCTTCCCCTCTTCCTTTGTTTCAACAAGAGAGAGTCTTCCTCATCTAAACAGAGTTTGATATGATTTATTTCCTCTTTGTCAGGTCGAGTTTTGTGCGGAGGTAAATGATCATCCATCCTACTACACATTATACAGAATCTCTACACACGCACACACACACTCCTAAATAATGTCGTCAAACAGCAACGGCGAACCACAATGGAAATCCAACAAGTTCCTCCTTTCTCCTCCCCCTTCTTCAATATCTTCACTCTCACACATTACAAATATTTATTCCGAATCTATATTACTGTACACGTACAATTGTTTTTGGAACTTCATACATCGTAATTACTATTGTGAATAAATATTAATTTAACATGTACACAATACACAAACACGCACACCAGAGACTGGAAAAGGTGAGCCGATAAATCAAACATTTATCGCTTTTTTACACAATTTTTTTAGTGCTGGGACTCCGTAAGTTTCAATTCGATGTGTACAGCAATGATGTGACACTTGCAAACCATATGGAGAGTGGTGGCATTCCTGGGTATGTGAAAAAGACTGCAAATATAACCTTTAAAGGTTCCTGAGGCTCCAGTGAGACAATTCGAGTTGAGTGTAGAAAGTTGAAGTCACGTGGACGGACGGACAGGGGTGACCAAAATGTACATGAATGGCTGTGTTATTCCTGTGCGATTGAGGCTTGGCACAGTAATCAAATATTGACCTGTGGAGGTCATGCACATCTAGAAATCAATTCGCTTATTGGTTGTCCATGAGTCGGACAGAATTTGAAACATTTTGTCAAAAATCCCATCAAAATCCGTCCATTAATGATACTGTGGCTGGGGACATACGATTTGACCTCGTTTACATTTTAGCCACTCTTGTCCGTCCAAGTGACCTCAGCTTCCTAACTACAGTCAACTCGAAATGTCTAATTAGAGCCCCAACAACCATTTTGGAAAACTTCAAGACATGCATTTTTGTTTGTTGAAAAATTTTTGCGAGCTTCTACACACATAAGAAGTCCTAAATTATTTACAAACATCCAGCCAAACTCAAGCTCTCTCTCTCTCTTTACAAAAGCCGGATCCGACATAAAGTGGTTTCCTTGCTTCAGCTTACCTCTTTTTAGCTTGTAGTTCACTTAATCCACAATCTCCCTCTCTTTGTGAGTGCGTCTCTCTCTCTCTCTTTCTCTGTACGACTCTCTACCCGCTTCCTTTGGCAAATGTTTTGTGGTGATGTGATGTGTGTGTGTGTGTCTCCTGTGTACTTCCTATTAACCATATTACTCCCTAAACACACACTCACTCACTCTCTTCATTTGTATGCTCCATGTGTTCTCGGGAGAAGCTCCCTGTACATACCAAAAAGTTATGTGCGCACAGACAGAACAGGGAAGAGGAGGATTGCTTAATCTCAGTCTTTCTGTTAGTATGTACACAGTACAGTGTAGCTGCACAGCCAAGTAGAAACATCAAAAGAAAAATTAGTGGACTACACACAATTAATTTTGAAAAAAAATTCTATTTTTTGATTTTCTCAGAAAGTGGAGAGAGAGAATTTTCAGGGAATTAAACCTATACATGATATTTCACAAAAGGAATTTTTTTGATGTTACAAAGTTAAAAGTCCAGTGGATTCTCCTCATAATTTATTTATTTGGGGGAGGGGGACTTTTCCCTTAAGGAATTTTTAATAATTCTCGGATAAAATGTTAATCTGGATAATGATGTAAAGAGAGACTTGACTGGATATATTTAACAAACTTGCCTTTGTACACTTGTGTAATGATAGGGAGTTAGTCAAGTGACCAAAGTAGCCTCACTATTAAATTTTTATTCTCTCCTTTCTCCCTTTCACTCAACCCTTTGACATTTCTCTCTATGTATTCTCTGTTTGCTTTTTGTGGCCACGTTTGTGAGGTTATGTAATGGATGGTCCTGGACAAAAACCTCACAAACACAAACGAATCGTTCTATCCATTGAATACACACACACAAATGTGTGTACTACACGTTCCTGTGGTCGTGAGTACACTACAGGAGGGAATTGAATGTGAGTGTGTGTGTTAGAGAGAGGGAGAGTGGAGGATGCTGACATTTGGAGGGAGGGTGATATAAAATTCATATAATCTTTCCAGGCGAGTGCACATCACCACAGATACACTGTCATATTTGAAGAATGACTACATCGTGGAGCCAGGGAATGGACAAGACAGGGACCTTTACATTAGAGATCTAAATGTAAAGAATTACTCCTACACAAATTAATATTGAACCTTTCTTTTTGGTCATCTTCTCCAACTGTTTGACCTGAACAGTAGAAAACTAATTCTCTAAATTCATTTCCAGATTCAAACATGGCTTATAGTTGGACCTGCCGTCCAAACAGAGCGACAAACACCCACGACAGTAAAACCAACCAACGGATCTGTGATTGCCAAAGAACTCCGACTCAGGTTAGTCCCCGACAAAGCTCTCCATTCTTTGTGTGTGAGCGCGTGTGTCCATATGGAAAAAGCATAAAACAAAGGGTGAGACTTGTGAGGTCATCATCACAAGTAAGTGAGATCCATCACACATGAAGGGTGCGAAAGGATTCTTTTCAAAACTTTCCGGTCGAACCACCCACGCACCCAACTGGAATGACATAAAGAAACGTTTGTCGTAAAAGCTGTGCATAAAGCCCGGGTCAAAGGATTTTCTACAACAGTGCGAAATTTGTGTTTAAATTGTTATGAAAAAAAGAATTAAATTGAAATTTAATTATTGTCCTCTTTTCTACGTAGAGGAGCTGCGGAGTCAACGAGCAAGAGTGAATCTGAGGAAGTGAATGACTACCTTTCGCGTGCAATTGACGCCCGGTCTATATACAGGTAGAAAAGAACTCTCCCATTTTTCTGTGAATAATACCGAAATCATGGAAATGCATAATATAAAGTCCGTGAGATTTTGTGTGTGTGTGCCTCATGTCTTTTTCCCCATCTTCAACTTTTTCCATCCATGTTTATTTAATGCGGAGGAGGAGGAGGCATATTCATATTAATTATACATTCCAAGTGTAGCTTTCCTTGCCCCCCAGAACTAATTTAATATGAAATAATAAAATTTTGTATAATGAAGACGGAGAATAATAAAGACATGAGGCACAGACGAAAGGAGGATGAAGAAGAGGAGAAGCATTGTTTGCTTCTTTTGATTCCTCCTCCTCCTCTGTTTCTGTTCTCTCGCGCTCTCGTCTGATGATCCTCTTCTGTGCTTTTCTTTCTTGTGTTCTTTCTCCACGCTTCCCTCCCGTCTACTCATGTTGGCTGGCTGGTTTCGCGATGATGGTGGAAAAACGGGTGTTTTTCGGGGGGACGACCGGGAGAGTAGACTTAGAAAAGAGAACTGCCGTCGCTTCACACTCAAATTCCGGAATCAAAATACAGAGAAGAAGGTTTAAATACATTTTCAAATATTTACGTAGTGCGAGGTTTTCACTTGACAGAATCCACTTTTTCAATATCCAATAACGCTGAATTTGAGGACCTACTTACGTCATAGCGGCGGGTCGGGGTTGTGTGTGTGTGTACGTGCATACTTGTGTGAGAGGGCTTATCTATACCTGTATATTATAATATATTTGAACTCTCTCTCTCTCTCTCCTTCTCTCTCTCTGGAGGGGTCATGAATAATGGTACAATATATTGTTATTTTTTGTACTTTTTCTTCTGCACAACCCATAGCCACACACACGCACACACAATAGGAGAGAGTGTGTGTGTACCGTAGTTCTGATGTAAATGTAGGTACATAATATAGCTTATCTTGTAGTCAGAGTTCGCAGTTTGAGTTTGCAAATTCAGCAAATATTTACCTCCTTTTCTCCCGATTTCCCGATACTTTTGTTAAGACATTTTTTAGCCCAATTCAACGCACACACACACTCCTCTACTGTACAGTGTACACAGTACACCCTTTTTAGACTCTCTTTTCAAATACACGAAAGGCGTACATAGTGGGTTGCGGAATAACAATGGATATATGACCCCAAGTACACACAACTTTGGCTGTAGGATCCACGTACAATGCTTGACAATAATGGATCATGACCTTATTTGCAGTTTCATGAAGAGTCCGACTCCAGAGTCTTTCTATACCTCATCCTATCCATCTGTGTTGACATTCTCCTGGCCCTACATATTACAATTCAACTACCTTCGTGAGTTGTATATCAATTAAATTTTGTACATCGTCATCTCCCGTCTATTTTAAGATGGTCTGTGGTATCAACTACCACAACTTTTGACCTACAACATTACAATATGTATTCGTATGAGTTTGAATGGTGGAGTAATTTTTAATTTCTTCTATTTTCTACATAATAGACTGCCCACAATAACGACCTACTTCATCCTCGTCATTCTCCACATTCTCATAATTTTATTAATTAGTCGTCTGTCCAAGTACAAGCAAATTTTTGCCTCCTTGACAATTATTACTCAATTTATAGCATTTGTCATTATCACACCAATAGTAAGTCAAATTATTATTTTTTGAACATTAACTTCCATTAAATCCTCCTTCTCTTTCTACTACCAGGGAAAGTAAATACTCTCTCTCACCTTTCACTCATGTCTCACGTTATATACATGTAGAATTTAAATGGAAATGATTTATTCGTCCGATATAATTCAATGTTGAAATAGTTAATATAACATTGGCCCTTTTCATCTCCTTCCCCTATTCCATTCCATTCATTATTATTACTTGGAATGTCGTGCAAAACCTAATCTTTTACTCCTTCCCCCTCTTTCATCTCTATATCCGCTTTTATATAATTCAAATTTTAATTCAATCTTACTTTATAATGTGAGGAGGGACAAGGAGAAAGAGAGTATGTAGTGGAAGGTAGTAAGTTTGGAGGAGGAGAAGGATGAAGCAAGAGTGTCTGAGCATGTTCATGTTTTTCCATTTTCCTCAGACCTCACCATGTATGTCAGAGGAGTTTGACAATATGACAAACTTTACTGCTGCTGAACGGCGGGTCCAGACTGTTGAATGCCCCGAGGTATCTAAAATCTAGAATCTTTCTTAGTAGACCTAGAGTAGTGTAGAGTAGTGAGTAGTACAGAGAGAATAGAGATCCTTACTAGTTTTGTCCTCATCATCCTATATTTATATCCCTTTATGATCATACTACATATACATGTATGTGGCCATATGGCCTTTGAACCCTTGTGAAATAATGTACAAATGTCTTGCTGGTTTGGACATGGGATTTTGAAATATATCATATTATTCTATTACTTTTTCCTCTCTCTCTCTCTCCCTCTCTTTGTATTACACCTTCATCTCTCTCCGTCCCTCCCTCCCATGACACGCTCTTACGACTCTCGTCTTCTTCGGTGGTTTCTCTTCTTCTTCTTCATCTTGTACTACCTTCGGCCCACACAAAAAGTACACGACAACCTTCACAACAGTGATAATGACGACCATCGGGGTGTACCAGGCCATTGGCTCTTCACTCAAAATACTCATCATGTCATCTTTCCTCCTCGTACAAACGTACCAAGTACTTGGTAAGTCTTTTTTGTGATGTCACGAGTCATTCCGAATGGGTGTACAATATAAAATATTAAGATTGAAAGCCCCCTTGATTGTTTGTAATATTGCGAACTTAATTTTGAGAAAAATGAAAGGGACAGACAATGATATAAGAATTAACCCTTACGACAATAATTGCCAATTATTCCTCACACCGCACGCGAAAACTCCCAATTTCGGCCAATTTTTCCGAGCAGGGATGAATTTGAAGGTGTTGATGAGGACAGGGTGAAAAGTCAAGTGTGTGCGTGCGTGTCTTTTTTTAGACTTGTGGTCCATCTTACCTTTACACACACCCACCATAATAATAATATTGGAGGGGTTTATATATCTATTGTATATATATTTTATATATATATTGTGTAGGGATTTTCCAAGATTACTCTTTCGAAAACCTAAATAGACTTGGAAGTCTATTTCTCATCTTTTTCGTCGTCGTCATTCACTCTCGTCAGGCTGAGGCGACACTCCGACTTGACTTTCTCTGGAAGATGCAAGCAAACGGTATGAGATTTTCAACCTTTTCTCCCTCTCTCTCTATTCTATCTCTATCTTCCTTCATCCTCCTCCCTTTTTTTAAAGAAGACATAGAAAAGCTTGAGATTAGATTTCCCCGTCTCTTCCACCACAACCCTTTTTTACCCATACTCTAGACTCTAACCCACACCGACCGAACGACCGACAGAACAGCTAAGTATGTAACCGTACAAGAATAATGGTAGTTACGTTTCCCTATCCTTTTGTTCTATTTTCTCAATCCTTGACTACAGTAAACATGGCCATCCTTTCCCCATCCATCTATTGTATATTCATACACGACGTGTGTATGGTTTGTGTAAGAAAAAGAGCACAAATATAATTTACCTTTTACTTTTACTTTTACTTTTTCCCATGTCTCCACCCACCTCTTTTTCAACCGGGGGATAAAAACCAATACACAACATTGTTTTCCCTCCTCCTTCCATAATCTTCAGAGGAAAAGGAAGAGATGGAACATTTACAAGGTAAGCAAGGATTGCCAGTCATTTCAGTGAATAGTAGTATTAAAAATTATTTGTACAATAATACTATGTGTAATAATTGCTCCTACTTCTTTTTCCACGGAAAAAAGCGTATAATAAACGTTTACTGGCCAATATTCTCCCTTCGTTTGTGTGTGATCATTTCCTTGGATCAAATAATTCATCCGATGTAAGTATTCTATTTTTTCTGTTGTATTGTACAGTACAGTAAGTACAGACGTTCTGTGAAGATGGATGAAAAAAAGAAATTTTAAATTATATTATATAAAGCTTTTCTCCTTCTCCTCCGTTTCGCTATAACCTCTTCTGTTCTTCATCCGTGTTTCCACCAGGATAGAAATAGGATTGTACATCTTGTACCATTGAAAGAGTTTACACTCGAAATGTATGGCCTACACATGCACTTTGTAATAAAAATAGGACAGAGAGAGAAAGGGAGAAAGACGGACCGACGTTAACAATAATCTGTCTGTCTGCCTTTCTCTTCTCTTCCTTTTTTTCTCCTTTCCTTCTCTCACTTTCTCTTTCGTACATACGTTGGTATGTACTACATACAATACAAGTAGTTGTGTACCATTCCTACTGCTCGTTCAACTTTCTCGTTCATTGCATCCCATGGAGAAGAGAGTGGAGGGATGAAGAGGGAGGAATGCAATGAAGATGAAGATAAAAAAAGAGAGAAAGGGAAGGACAAACAAGAGTAAACATAGATGAAGACGAAGAGGAGGAGAAGGAGAAAGAGAAAGCAAGTTGTTGTTACTTAAAATGATTCTTTTTCAATTAGGAGCTGTACGCCGAAGAATGCAACTCGGTTTGTAACATCCCTCCTCCCCTTCTTCAATCTCTCTACTACATATTTCTATCTAACCTTCAAAAAAAAATACCTATTTTTGTAAAAAAAAAAAATAGAGTAAAATGTGGAGTTGTATGGTCTGGTCTGGTTCTCTAATGGTACTATTTTACTCTGTGTCTTCCCCCACTTTTCCTTTTTCTAGGTCTGTATACTTTTTGCTAGTATACCCAACTTTAGTGAATTTTATACTGGTGAGTGTGTGTCAGGAGGAGAAGGAAAAAGAGAGTGGAAAAGAACGACTCACAAGTCAGAGTCTGAGCCATTTTCTTATCTCTTTTTCCTCTCGCTTTTGCCTTCTTGTTGAAAAGAAAATGAATTCAATGAAATTGTGTGTGAATCTCTTTTTTGTACTTTTTTCTGCCTGTCGTTTCTCTCCCTCTCTCTCTCTTCTTCCATCCGTCCTATTTCCAGAACTGGAGGCGAACAATGAGGGAGTAGAGTGTCTACGTCTGTTAAATGAAATCATTGCCGATTTTGATGAAATTCTTGGGTCGTCATCAGAGTTCAGTTGTATTGAAAAGATAAAAACGACCGGAGCAACATATATGGCTGCCTCAGGTAACTCACACTCCCACTTTCTCTTGTTTCCACTTTTTTGTGATCATTCCCATTTAGTATGTAAGTAGGAGGATAGTGTGTGTACAGTGGAGAGAGAGCGTGTGTTATGTAGTTTCTTTCTCTTTATGTAATCATCATAGAGCTTTCTTTAATTGAGAAAAACTAATTGAAACATGACAGAGACCCCGGTTGCCACGCAAACTCTCATCAATTAATATTAGTTTTGTATCTTCTCATCTCCAAAACATTACGAACAAGCACACACACACACTCACTCTCTCTACACTCCACTCTGTGTCTCTCTCATGTAAGAGTGAAGTGTGTCGGGAAAGTGGAAAATTGAAATTCTTCCCTTCTTCTTTCACTCACGCTTTCACTCTCCCCTTTTCTCCTCTGTGTTCGTAGGACTCACAAAGGGGACTCGAGACACTGTCAACTTCACCCATGTGACCGCACTGGCAAACTATGCTCTCAGAATTAGATCTCAATTAGCCACTATTAATGAGCATAGTTTTAACAATTTCAAAATTAGGATTGGCATGAATATTGGACCTGTCGTCGCGGGTGAGTCAGACTTTCCCTTACTTTCACGCATCCCATTCACACGTGTCCAATGTGACCAGTAAAAGTCCTCATTGACATTAATTACAATTCTGAGTCACACTCTAAGTATTCATACTGTCATTTTTCAATTTCAGGGGTCATTGGAGTGCGGAAGGTACATTAAAATTACTTGATTATCCTTATCCACACATCATTATATTTTAATTAGCAGCCAGTTTGAAATAAATTTTTGTCCTGCAACTTTTTTTCCAGCCTCAGTACGACATATGGGGGAATGCTGTGAGTTATTAAATATTAGAATGAGGATTTTTTAAAATGGTTAATAATTAAAATGGGCTTACAAATGACTTCATTGCAGGTAAACGTTGCGAGTAGGATGGATACAACTTGGTACGTCTAATAATTTAGACAAGTGTTATTTTTTTGATCCTACAAACTCTATTGTGTAGTCTACATAATTTACGTTCTTTTTTCTGGTAAAATGACAAGTAACTGCACAAAATCTGTGTCATACATGATGTAGAGTGTTATACAGTACAAATAGACAGAGAGAAAGGATATTTATTTTCTCTCTGTCTTTCTTGTTTTCTGAGAGACAGCCTTCCCTTGTCATTTGAACGAAAAAGAGTAAAGAAATTCAATTACGATTGGAAATGGGGAAAAAAGAAATGATTAGTAAAATTCACGCTGTTGAATTTTTTTCTCTCGCTCTATTATCTATTATTTCCTTTCGAATTTTTCTTATTTCTTCCAGCCCACTCCAGCATATCCAAGTGACGGCTGAGCTCGCCCGAATTCTTGAGGTAAGAGATGGAGAAGAAGAATTAAAATATTTGCTCAGTAAATTTACTATTAGTGTGTTTGAACAAGTTTGAGGAGACGGAAAATAGGGAGATAAAATAAGGAGAAGAGAAGATGAGAAGAGGGAAGGCATTTTTGTGAAACAAACTTTTTATTTCCCTTCATTACAGTCCAATTTAAATTCGAGATTTGAACGAGAGTACCTTATAATACAACTACTCTCTCTCTCCCTTCTCCCTTGATACATAATAGAGTGGAGGAGAAGTGGTGTAGTAAAAGGGATTGCGAGAGACACACAGTCTTCCAGACACACACACACAAACACACGTAGAGACACACACAAGGTGTACGTACACATATATAAATTATGTATGTCTGTAATTTTTGTTTGATAGACCCGGGGCTACAATCTCGTCAGCAGAGGCGTGATCAGCGTGAAAGGAAAAGGAGAGATGGAAACTTGGTTCCTCGACTCTTAGACACACACACAGATACATCCACATCCAGAGAGAGAGAAACGAGAGAGTGAAACGATGAAGAAAAGATGAAGACGAGAGTGAGAGACAGAGTCAGTTCAGATTCAACCGAAATTCTCCCTTCTCGTCTCCCTCCCCCTTCGTCTCCCCCTTTTGCCTATGATGAGGAAAATATTTAAAATAAAAAAACAGCATACAACACAACCTTAATTATTTGAATGAAAAAGTTTTTCTGGAGAAAAAACGCATCCACCAAGAAGAAGAAGCAGAGAAGAAGAAGAAGAAGAAGAAGAAAAAATGCATTCTGTCAATCTCCTAGTCTTTTGTGTGATAAAAAATTATATTTAATTAATACATAATTCTGAAAAAAGAAAATCCATAATAATATATAAAATATATTGTATAATATATAATATATACAAGACAGAGTAACTTGAGATTATTCTATACCAGTGTGAAGAGAGAGTGAAGTAGAAGAAGAAGATGATGAGAAAAAAACCTCTTTTACCTTCTGTGTACAAAAATAACGCTTTGATTTCAAATAAAGTCTGTCGAGAAAACAGATGGAGTCTATAAATACTTGGAAAAAATTCCAATACATATGTATGTACTCTTTCCATCGGATGGCCAATAGCACCAACCAACAAATACACTCGAGACACGATGGAGAGAGAGTCACTTGGATAAAAAGCATAACATGGCATGGCATGTGAGTTCCACACACACAAACACACACACACACACACACTTCTAGGTATGTGAATCTGGATCTCATATTGTACCAAGGGGACGGGGATGCCACATACCTTAGTTAATATAAGGCATGTAGTTTATTATTTTACCCCAGTTTTTACTAACCGAGTTTATTACATCTCATGTATCATAAATATGGTTCACTTCCGAACATTTTTTTCCCCTTCTCTCTCTTCTTCCCTTCAAAGTCTGACTCTCCACCGTGTGTGTGTGTGTATTTTTGACACTCTCCCCCATCCATATATAATGGAAGAACCTGTCAATATCAATCGAGAAGGAGAGAGGAGGGTGGAGGAGGAAGAGGAGGCGAAGAGAAAAAAAAGTAACATTAACAACATCATTCTACTACCTCGCCTTTTAGTCTCCTATACTTGTTCACATCACATCAAAGAGATTTTGTCGTGAATTGGAGTCTCTCTCCCTCCCTCTCCACATCACACACACAACGTATACCATGGCGATGGCAGGGAAGAACACACACACACACAGACATGGACACGGACACACACAGTAAACTCAAACACAGTGAGAAACTTTTTTTTGAAAAAAAAACACTTCCTTCCATCCAAAAGGTACATTTTAGACAGTGTAGATTGGCATGTTGAAAGAAGAAATAAATATTCAAAGCAAATAAAATGTGACTGACTTGTGTATAACAAGAGAGAGGGAGAGAAGAAGAAGGGAGGGAGGGAATTTTTTACTTCTTCAGAATCGGGAGAACACAAACACACACACACACGGGGAAGAGAGAGAGAGTGCACTTTACTACATAATCTCATTCATCATGAAATTTGCCAGTTAGAATTTAAATGAAGGTTTAAAAAACGTCTGTTACGGTTCTCTCCCTGTCATAAGCTATGAGTGTTATAATAAAGAAGCGAGAATGAGAGGGTGTGTGTGTGTGTCAGGAATTTTAGGAAAGTAAATGCAAATGTGGCTTTTCATTTTATTGAATTTTCTTCTTTTCCTTCTCATTCAACATTTACCTTTGGTTTCCCCACACAGAAAAGTATTAAGTTCTTTTGAGGGGGAAGTATTAGAAAGATATTTAATTTTACTTTTTTTCTTTAAAAAAGCATATTATAATGTATACTTTGTGTGTACGTGTGTGTACTAGAGAGAAGGAAAGTGTGTGTGTGTGTGGGACATGAAAAGGAGGATCAGCACTCGGAGTCAGAAAGCGAAGGGTATAATGTCAAAGTATAATGAAATGAAATCCTTGGAAATAATTAATGAACGCCGTAATCTGACCCGACGAGCGGATTTACTGTCATTGTCAATTCATTCTCTCTCATCTCCTCTCCTCTCTTTCTCCGTATAATATATTTCTTACGATTTCGTTAGTTCTCTTGTCTAGTTTTTCCCCGCAATATATATTTCCTATAAAATTGGATTGTATAGATCGAGTCAAGTCACACAGTTACACACACACAGTCGCTGCACACTCATACAAACTATTTATATATTCTCAAAGAGGGAGAGAAAGAGAGGAGCCACACGCGTAGTTAGCCTACATTAGATGGATGGATACAACGTCCAATGATTATAGATAATAGTCCCCCGTCCCCACTACACACAGTACATACTTGGGGTCCCTGGAAAATAATAGCAAAATGTATTATTTGTTCCGAATAATCAAACAACGCTAAGTTGTTTCGCTTGTGGTTTACTCTGACTGTAAACATTGTACAGACACAGAGAGAACGTGTGTGTGTGTGGAGGGAGAGAGAGAGGTAAGGTAAATCAGACAGCCGCAACAAAATCACAACAAACAAGAGAGAGAGAGATAGGAAGAGGATATATAGAGGAGGGAGAAGAAACCTTTACTTCATTAGGGAAAACTTTACCCGGGATCGAACGGAACGGGGAGGGAGGCAGGCAGGAGAATAAGATAGACAATACTTTCTATACCTATAAATCTATAACCTACACACAGTCTACACACAATACAATACAACACACACACACACATTTTTATTGGCATACTTCAGCAATGACCACTATTACACATAACCCACTCTTATCCAAACGTTTGATTCCAGGATAGAGAGAATTTATCGTACATAAAGAAAAAGTCATTCTCTAGCTTTGGAACAATTCTTTTTTACTCTTTCTCTCTCATGGACGCCCTGGATGATGATGTGTCTAAGGGGTCGTTATTCCGAAGGAGATGAGTTTCAAAAAAAAAAACTTTTTTTATCCGATATTCTTTTACACCTACATGTTACAACCAGAAAGGAGAAGAGAAGAAGAAAGAAGTCGACACAAAGGACACTGAAGAGGAAAGAAGAAAACCACTCGATTCTCCTTCTCTATTTTTTTTGTCTTCTCACCTTCCCCATTTCCTTCTCGGTATTGCTCCGCACGAAATCGTTCTAATGAGAATTGGAGGAAACGGAAGGAAGTCGTCGGTGGTGGGGAGGGAGAGAGGGCAAGGGAGGAAGGGAGGTAGGCAGGGATCCCTAGCAACCCAGTCTACTGAGTAACCACCAAATGAACTTTATTGATACTACTAACACTCCACACTCTACTCTCTACCATGTACCCACGGAGGAGGCTAGGGTTATTGATAAGTTTGTTGTCTTTAACTTTTTCTGGTGTACACCATGTCCTGTCCCTGTCTGTCTGTATCCTGTACTTTTGTGCTGTGCTGTGTGTGTGTGTCTGTCTACCTGTGTAGCTTGCTGACTCTTAAAAAACTGTTTTTATTACACACACTTGGATCTCGAAGAAAGAGAGAGGGAAAAGTTGTCCTGTAGTGTGTGTGTGTGTGTGTACAGTGTACACCTTAGACAAAAGAAGAGAGAGGGAAAAATCCATTTTTGTAACATTGTAGCTCAAACGTAATAGTAAAGGAAATGTGAGAGAATAGACATACACACACAACATATTATATTTGGTATAACATTGTCACCGCGGGCAGCTATTTTCTTCTTTTCCCTGGTACAAATGGTACCCACACGTTTCCATATTACCCCGCCCCTCCTTTCCCGAATCACACACACTGTCTCGTTTTTCGGACGAGTGCAAAAAACTTATTGTTTAAAAAAAGTGAAGTACTATATTTGTGCAAGTATGGAGTATGAGAGAGAGGAAGAGAGTTTTTCAGAAAATACCATAAGAGGATCCTTAATGGCCTCATAAAAAATAAAGTTCCGTCTTCCCCCTCCCCACATCCACAAAAGCAAAGTATTTGATATTTACAATTGGAGATGAGTGAGAAGGAGAGAGAGAAGGGAAGAGGGGAACTGGAAGGAGGAGAAAAGCAAAAGCTTCAAGGCTCCAGGATGTAAAATTCTATTTATGGAAAATTTTAACAACATTTCGTTCGACAAATTTCCCCATGAACTCTGACATTACCTACAAGAGAGAGAGAGAGAAGGTAGATATATAGATTACAGAATCAAGGAACAAGAGAGAGAGAGAGAGGACACAAACAATGCTTTTTAATACATGTACAAGGACACTGTGTTTTGTAATTTCTTCTCCTCCTCACCTCATCTCCTCCAAAATAACCTACATAACATTTGTCTGTACACACATTTTGCGTATTTTGTAAAACTTGTTCACAAAGTTACAAATTGCTCTCTCGTTTTTTTCCTGTACTGCAATGGGTGATAGTGTAGCAACACAAAAGTTTTTTGTCTATTATTTATGCGGAAATGTAGGATAGGGGAAATGTACACATGTAGTCAAAACATTGTACAACACACATTTCGAGGAATCAACAACAAGGGTTAGAGTAATTTTTCCATCGTTTTGTCTACTATACAGTAAGTAGTATGTAATAGTGTAATACATATTTTTCAAATGCGTGCAAAAAAGAAAAAAATCCATTTACTCTGAATTTGATTTTTCTTTTCTAAACAAAATAAGTATGAAAAGGCAAGAATTGGTTGTACACGCCGACAAATAAAAAGTGAGTTAATTTAATATGATAAAAGTTCTTTTGGGTGATCACTTTATAACACAACTTTTGTGGGACAACATTGCATAGTTCGGGTGTGTGTGTAGCAGTGTTTACTAGACACACACACACACACCTAGTCGACAGAAAAGAGTAGTAGTAGTATACATTGAGTACATACGACAACCCACATGATTCAATCGATTGACCTTAACCTGCGGAATATAATTCTTAGAATCCCGGACCGGACACCAAAAAAAATATCTTCAAAGTACATTGACTGGATAAGAGTGATGTTTCACTGTGAGAGGGAAAGACAGGGAAGAGAGAGAGGAGCCATTATGATATTAAATATTCAATTTATTGCTCATGAATTTTGAATTCCTCGGTGATTGGTTATGCCTCATAATGTATAACATGAGATATATCTAAGAAATGTATGTAAGTAACGTAATGTGGAAGGAGGAGGAGAAATGAAGGGAGTGAATGAGTGAGGGGATAGATGAAGAAGATAAATAATTTTTTGCAAATTTCCTCGTCCATATCTGGAGTCCATGTCTAAATTATAGATAACATTCGGACTGAACGACGTTGAGTTGTGTCCTCTAAACATCGGTCGGGTTCATCGGCAGTTAACAGTAGGAGGAGGAAATGGAGGATGGAACGTTTGGTGGCATATGTTTTTATATTGTCTGTGTCTATGTGTGTGTGTGTCTGTGAGGGTGTGTATCTATTATCCGGGATTATATAGTATGAATGTGAATCATTATGTACAAGACTTCTTTTTTTCTGACTACTCTCTACTATTTCTCCACTACTACCCACTACACACTACAAGTGCTCCATTCTGTTCCAGTTGATTGCACAAGAGTCGGTTCGACGCGTGTCTTCTTCTCTGAATGGAACTTTGAATCCCACTGTACAGAGTGACTAGTGAGGGGACACTGAGAAGGAAGGGAAAGGGGAAATTTTGGACATAATGACAATATGTCCAAGTGTGTCATGTATGTAGGTATTTGTATTATGTAGTGAGTATAATGTGTGGTTGATGTAAATACACAAATAGTGTTTATGTGTGTGTGTATGTGTATGTATGTATGTATTCATAATTCGCGAATATGGACAGCTGTTGGTTAAATTCATCAAACATCATAATGTATGAATTAGTCTTTATCCCATGATCGGATAAAGAAAGTCCTTGCTAATATGATGGATGGAAGGACAATAGAAGAGGAAAGAAGGTATGAGGAAGTAAAAAAGAAGAATTTTTTTTGCAAAAAAATAGACAATAGAAGTGAAGAGAGAGAGAGAGAGAGAGAGAGGTAATGTCTTCGAACTCGGGGGAAGCTTTTGTGAAGGCAGTGTGTGTCCATTCCACTACCCGGTACTCTCAAATACCAGTCTGTCCATGTCATGTCCAGTTTTCTAGAAAGACTCTCTCTCTCTCTCTCTCTGAGTCACTTTTGTATTATAGTGGTATGCAGTACCACAGTGTGTGATCGTGTGTGTAGAGGTATGTATGTTGGAAAGATGTAAAAGTATTTGACTCTACACCTGGACAAAATATTTTTTATAGGGAGTGACTAGTAGTGACGAAAAACACGATAAATTTTGAATAGATAAAAGAATATTGTATAGGCTCGACAATCATCTAGTTAAATGAAATTGGAATTATAGATGGAGGGGAAAAAACGTAATAGTGTGTTAGTGGCACAAAAGGAGAGAGAGAGTGGAAAAGACAGGACAACCAAAATCAATAGTTTGTGTGTGAATGCGGGATATTCTATAGAAAACCCGTCAACATGGAATTAGAACGGAGTAATAAATGATAGAAACTTAATCGATTCTCCATTGCAAAGAAGAAAAAGACACAAAAAAGACAGTTAGAGCTCACAGTCGCTGGACATGGCTGTTAGCAGTAACAACATGATTTACGTGCACTCATCTCCCCCAAAAGGTAACAAAAATCATTGTTTAGCACTGCCAACTTGGAAAAAAGTGATCAACTGAAAAAAGTGTAAACTATAATTCTCTCCGTGTTTTTGATTTTTTGATGTTCTTATTTCATCATTTAATATTTTTTTTGATTATAAAAGATCTCATTTTCTGAAATCTGATTTTCAGTTCCAGGTTTTTCCATTGTTGTGTGTAGAATTACATTCGAGTAGAACTCCTTGTTTTTAAATTTTCGACAAGTGAAAAAAAATGTGTGCAAAAAATAAAGTGACAAGAATTTAGTAATTTTGATCAGAGTTGTTGTTGAAATCTTGTTTAGCTATATCCGGTCAAGGAGCTGCAATCCGACAATGGGTAAAACTCGGGGATGTAGAGAAACTCGAACAAGTCGTTCTGGACGGTCAAGGTATTTTTAACCTCATGGGTGCTTTTCCAATTTTTTGTTTGTAGTTTTTCTCTCTCGTTTTTGGTTGATTTCGAAATAACTTACTTATTGGAAATATTAATATTTGAGGTGCTCGTCTTCTGGGATTGATCGACTCTACTGCCGAGACGAAAGTAAAATCATTCCTTCGTTCGGTAAATACTTCCATTCTTATACACTACTGTCTATATTTATTTTATACTATTTCTAGTGGTAGTAAATTTGTGACAAGAATTTGATTAGTGAATTGCAAAATTGAATTTTCTGTCATTGCTGAGCAAGATAATGTACAAGATTTTACCAAGTTACCAAGCATATGTAATAATAATAGTTTCGCTTCGTTAATCGTAGATTTAATTAGTGCGAAAATCTATCATTCATATCTCGACTGTAATACACCTAGTCCTAGTATAAATGATAATTTCACTGTAAATACGTATCTTGAAATCTTGACTGTCTTCATGTCGCTTTTATTTTATTTTGTCTGTTCCGTACCACAGGTCCCGTCATATATGGCCAAAGTTGATTTGATTCATGATGCTGGTATGTCTCTCATTTTACTTCAGACATGACTAAAACGGATCAAACTATAATAAGTCTCCATATAGTGGATATTCCAGTCTGAAATCTAAACTAATTATTCCGGCTTCTGAGTTCCAATTCCTCGAGACAAGTTCTCTTAGTTTACTGAGTTCTCAGATGATCCATTCCATGATGTAAATACTTACTACTCACTGAGTAGTACTCAGCTATTAAGTATCATCAGTTTTTGGTATACATGGTACAATATTTAACCTCTCTCTTCATTTTGGCCAATACTTGAAGATTAACTCCTTGAGGCCATCGAAACCCTCTCAAGAAAATGACCTTGTCTAAATGATGATGGCAATTTTGTTTATAGTCAATTGTTGAATTACTTAAGGCGTGTTGGAAATCAATCTGTGAGTCACAGGCTGTGACGCAGACTAATTACGGCACGCACATCAATAGTGCGAAGTACGCCAGTCTACTATCAGTTAATAACTTGTCCCGAGAAATAGGACTCGGAAACTGGAATAATTAGTCAGATTCCAGACTGCATTACACAACATCTAATAAGTGAAACTTGTGTGTGTGTGTTTGTATGTAACACAACAGTTCTCTCTCCCTTATGTAGAGAGCTTATACTTTTTGCAAATTGATTAGTTTTGTTCATGTAATACATGTACATTATATAAATGAAATTTATCTTTTTGGAAATTTCTCTTCTCTCTGCTTTCTGTTGAGATGTAACTTTGTGAAAATGACACTCAAGCATGGGCATGAGATGGATTAAAATAAATTAGATGGAGACAAGTTAATTAAAGAAAAGTTTGTGATGTTGAAAACATTCAATGTGTTAACCGTGTGTGAAACCCTTTACATTTTACATATTATAGTAATTCAGTATGGGTTTTACTTTTTTTTCATGGTGTCTGCAGTTGTGAGAGGGAGTCTCCGTGAAATTCAAGCACTACTGGATAAACGTAAACTGGCGGCAGGAAGAGATGCAGGTAATTTTGTTTGTGTGTGTTTATGTGGAACATTTTTTCACAATGGAAAATGTTTATTTGCCTGGTTGCGTACTTAAATAGTTGTGAGAAGATTTAGTATTTGGGTGAATTGCAGTATGTAGTGATAACTACAACTTGGATGATTGCTTACTTGGAAAATAATGATAACCTAGAAAACTTGATTAATTGATTAATTTGTTTTTGTACCACATATTTAGTGGGTCGCGGAATTGCTCACAAAGCGGTACCAAAAAAATATACTAATACTAATATACTTACATACCCTCTCTCCTCTCTCTTAATTAAAAACTATTATTTCCTTTTACGTGATTGTTTATTTAGAGAATGTCTTTGCTTTCTCCAGTTTCTTCCTTTTCCTTTGGTCCCCACTTCACTAAATGTGAATGATGATGAAGCTTATGTACATGATAGAATATTATATGTAAATTCAAAGTGATGTACTGAAATGTGTATTATATGTGTGTTTTCACACAGGTGCTGTATAATCACAGGGTAAGAACTTGTAGAATACTTGTAGTATAATATAGTAAGCCAGCTCCATAATATTCTCACCTGCAATTGATTAATTATTAATTATATGATTAATAACTACAGAATAATATAATTACTAATTTTTTTAGTCTGTAGTTGAATGGCTTGGAAAAAAGTACCCGGAAACTCTCAATATTAAAGATAATGTAAGAGGATAATAGACATAGTCGGCAAACTGTGTGTGCGTGTGTGTCTCTCTCTTTACATAATTAATTAATGTAAAGTTTTAGCTTTTAGTAAGGGTTACAACACTACCGCCTAATAAGCTCTCCTTTGAGTTTTATCTCCTCTCTTCCTCCTGCCCTTCTCCTCATACACTATATCTATTCAACTATGTCTCTCCTATCATCAGACTAAGAGTTTATTTTACCGTTTGACTCACTGTTTGACTCACTTTGAGTTGAGCACACACACATTGCACTATTCGTTAAGTCTATAATTCGTTCTATTAACCTATTTATTTTTCTGATAATATAATATGAAAGGAGGGACGTTCGGCTCTTCACTACACTCCAGGTTACAAAACTTTTATTTCAGCCTTTCACTAAGAATAGTGTGTGTGTGTGTGTTGATCCTATATAATGTATTGCATGTTTTCTATATCTTCTTTACACTAGCTTCAAAAGACCCAGAGGAGTTATTCGCACTATTAATGAATTTGGGGGCCAAGGAATTTATTGATATACATGGCCGTAAGCCCAACTACTACATGAGCCATCCCGAGAACTTGGATATAGAGGGTCCGAGGTCTTTATCCAATAACCGAAATAAAAGAGCTCGGATAGATTCCACCCCGATTCCCAAGCCGATTTCTTCGACAATTACAAGAGCTCAAGTTAGTTGTCTCTATGGAACTTTTAACGCTCTACATATTTCTGTAGTATATGTAGTAGTATATGCAGTAGCAACAGTAGAAATTGTGATTGCAGTATCTAATAGCTTAAGCTTGCCATCTGATTCGAGTCATCATAAAGTTAGATACTTAGTTAGGTTTATTGTAGCATTGATCCAAGTAAAATACTACAACATTTTTTTTTTCAGATCCGAATCTGGATTCATGAGCGTGATGTGGCAAAATTAGAGAAAATCGTTTGGAGCGGTCACGGAGAAAAATTGCTAACGGGTAAAGGTTTGATTTTTATTAATGGCAATTTCTTCACACATACACACACACACACCCAAAACAAATATCGGCATCCTTATTTCTCCCGACCTCCATAAACATTTCTTAAGAAAATGTTGTTTCCTCATCTCTTTTATTATAACGTACTAATACACATTTCTTAGTACATGTATTATAGATGGTTGAGTTTCCTTCCCCTTCTATCCCTTTTATCAACTATTATTACATAATAATCTTCCTCTTTCAAGACGTAAATAAGTAATCCCACATTCCCCTTCCTCACAAATTTTGGGTTTCCGAAAATTGCACTGAAAGTACTGAAAGTAGAATAATTAAGGTGTTCCCATCATAATATAAAATGAGTTTATTGTGATAGTAATGATAATGGAGTTGACTGGATAATTTGATTACTTTTTTTTACTCTTTCTCTTCATTTCATGCCGTTCCAGAAACGACCAACAATAATAAAGTGAAGAAGGTAAGTAAATAATTCGCAACTAAAAATGATTCTCTTCATCTTCTTATTTATTCTTGACACAATACTCAGCACACAATACTTTGGGTATTTATGTATTGATTCGTACTGTCAAGAAGTGAACAGTGAACATGTGTGATTTCGATTATGATTTTAGTTCCTCTTCAACGTGCCCCATTTACTAAGCAAGATTAAATCGATTCATGCGGCTGCAATTAATAATGATGTGGAAACGATCAAGGTACTCTACAACCTACTTACATTCTTTAATTCTGAGCTCAAATACACACACACAAGTTATAATCCAAGTTGTAAGTAGTAGTAGTAGACAACAAGGATGAGTGTCGTGTGTAAAGTGACCGTGTTTAAAAATCCATCGTTTCCCTATCGTGTGGTTCATGCCATCACATAACGTATGCACATGTCACATAGGTATATGTCATATGTGTGTGGTAGTTATTTACTCTGACTTGTGTCCGTCTGTCTATCACTCTCACTCTCTCTTTCTTACTCCCCCATTTGTTGTCATATCACATATAGGACATACGGAGTAAAACTGAAATTCCAGAAGTGTTTACGAGCAAGGACAATCATGGACTCACTGGATTGCACAAAGTAAAGTGTTCTTATTACATATGATGGTCATATACATATATTATCGAAAATCAATAGACGCCCGTTGGAAAATAAAATGCATTCTACCTCACGTAATGTTTGAATATTGAATATTGTCCCCATTTTACAGGCTGCTGGATTGGCACACAGAAGCGTTGTCGAATGGTTTCTCTACGAGTTTAGTAGTCAGCTCGTCAACGATCAAGACAACGATGGCAGGTTAGGGAAGACCCCAGGAATCGCTGGGAGTGTACTTTTTTTTTATTTTTCTTCTCTTCGTTGTTGTTGTTTTAAAAGAAACGAGGGGGGATTCTTATTGAAAATTTTACAGGACTCCATTGCATTATGCTAGCAAAGATGTGTCAACTTACAATTTCCTTCTGAGAGCAGGAGCCAGTGAATCCATTCTAGACTCGGTATGTCACATGTGAGGTTATGTATTTGTGCGTGTGTCTCAAGGAATTTTGTACTTTTTTACACATTGTTGTGTGTTAGACGACTTTGTGGTAGTGTGTATTTATCTTTTACTCTTATCCTAGTGCATGCATGTGAGATTTTGATCAATACTGAGGGGAATCAATAAATAGTATCGTATAGTCCTCCTTTTTTTATGACTTTTTATTTTTTCCCTGTATGTCTCCAAACAACATTAGAAAGGAAAGACTCCACAGTACTACAAAAAGAATCCAGCGGAATTGGATGGACGATATTTACGCAATGTACCCGATGCTCCTCGCGTTACCGGTGAACTGACTCCATGGGATCGAATTGTGACGAGTCCAGGAAGTATTCTCGACCCTAAAAGAAGAATCTCAAATGGTGAATTTAATGATGAGGAACAACAGCCTTTGGCCAAAAAATTTAACTATGACTCGGATGGTTATAATGGGGAGATCGAAGGGAAATACGATATACCGGTGGAGGATGTCAACATTGGAAATTTCGATGCAGCTCCTGGGGAATTGATAGATGATGACGATGACTTTGAGCCTCCGATTGATGACGATGGAGGTGGAGAGGAGGATGGGAGAACAACGGTTGAGGAAGAAAAATCTAAAGTAGAAAATTTGAATGTGACACCACAACCGGAGGATGAGGAGACGGAGCAAGAAGAATCTCAAGAAATGACTGTGGCTGAGCCTGAGGCTGAAGATGAAGAGAAAGAACAGTTGGATCCAGAACCAGAGGAGCAACAAGGTGATGTACCTGAGCCGGAGGAAGCGGTGGAGGAGTCAAATGAAGAATCACACACACTGGAGGATGACCTACTGTTGGAGGAAGGTGGAGGTATCACGGACGAACAAATGGATGACAATAATCTCATTGATGATCCCGAAGAAGAAGAGGAAACATCTGAAAATGTGGACGAGGCTATTGACACTGGGTAAATTTTATTGACAATACACTTTGAAAGAGAACATCATGTGTTGCAATCTGTCTAGGGCTACAGTATGGATATACCTATATGTATTTACATTTGTATGGTTCATAGCCTTTCAAAGCATCCTGGCATTATAGTAGTAGTGGTGGTGGTGCATGTGTGTGCAATAAGAGGATATTACATTTTGAGAAGAAGCAACATATGCCACACACAGGCCACACATCATTAGGCAAGGCTGTACCTCGCACACACACACATCATTATGAACACATGTAAAAGTGTGTATGTATACTAGTGAGAGAGAGAGAGAACCTTGGAACATTTTCTACATTCAGGGATTTTGTTTGGAAACTCCGTACAGGGATATGGAAAAACTTGTTGAACTCGTACTGGAGGGACGAGGTGCAGAACTCTTAAGCATAAAATCCCGGAATCAGGAAGTCAATGAGTTTATCACGAACATCCCGGCTTATATGGCTAAAATAGCTTCTATCCATGATGCAGCTGCAAGGTAGATCAACCAAAGTTAAAGAGAAAAGAGGAAATCAGACCACTTGAACTTTAATGGAAATTATTAATTTCAAATATCTTGTTAATATTTTAGTGGAAATCTACGTGACTTGCAAACCATCTTGGATAGGAAACGGTTGGCGATGGCAAAGGATGTGAATGGGCTTGTTCCCCTCCATAAAGCCGTATTACATGGTCACTCAAAAGTGAGTAATTTCGTTCTTTACTGATAGTAATAATAAGGTCTCTATTACATTTCGGTTTTTTTCACTTACAGATTGCTCGCTACTTGGCTTCAAACTACAGCCAGGTTAGATATTGTACAGTATATATAGACAAAAATGGTTTGATTCGTCAGACAAAATATTTAATTAAACTAGCTATAGTATATGGTACACATCTCATCATCATGTGATATTTGTACTTGTGTGAAGTTTTGTTTATTTTCAACCGAAATTATGATGAGTTCCATCTGGATTCTCGGACTTCTCAAGTTGTGGGCTCTTTTTTTTTTAAAGAAACAAAATTTTCCTTTTTCTTTGATGTTCCCTATATAGAGTTTAAATGCCATGGATAAACACTTACGGACCCCTCTCCACTACGCAGCTACACTCCCAGATTCTGGGGTTACCTACAAAGCGTAAGACTTTCTTCTCACACATACTCTCTAGTTACTAATGTATGTACATATAATATAATCTGTCCATTAAATTTGGGAATGGCAAAGTAGTTCATGTGTATAACCTATTTGCTTAGAAAGCCTTATAGCCTGGCTAAGAGTATATAAGATTTGTGGAGGGATGGAAAGGAAATGGAAAGGAAAGATGCTGAAGGTCGAACTCTCTGTATGTTCGTGTAGGTTAATCGCGGCGGGAGCAGATCCGAATGTCAAGGATGAAATGGGGAATACACCTGGGATATATCTTCGAAATAAAGAGCTCCTTTCACATTCAGATTTGTTGGCTCGTGCTAGCACTCACAACAACAACAACATCTCAGAAATGCTCGTCAAAAAGAAATCAGAGACATGGATGCGGCCCCCTTCAGGTAATTTGCAGGTGTTGTCGACGCAGCTGAACCAGCAGCAACTGCACACAAATCCAGTCAATCAGAAAAAACATTTAGAATTGCTAAGGGATGCTTATAATTGTCTTGTCAAGAAAGAATCAATTTGGACGCGAATTCTTTATAGACTGACCAATCAAAGCCCCACGCATATAAGTAAAGATTACATTAAGCAATATTTAACGCATCAAGTTTTCAGCTTACTCTCCACCAGAACAACTTTTTATGGGGCCACACTTTTGGATGTCATCAAATATTACCCCCAACATTTCATCGTTGCTCCCGATCCTCATTCTTACGTTGTGTTCCGAGAATTATTTTACCCCATTATTAGTAAGTTTAGCCTTTACATTTTCATTTAAATGCAATTCTTGTAGCTTGCTATTTGTTTACTGCAGAGTCTACGGTGTCATATTTTTTGACTGCTTCTTTTGTAATTGTAAAATTGAATTTTCAGCTGACCATTCCAAATTTTCCCATAGGGTTCATCCCAAATTTGAGCTTATGGGTATGTAAATTTCTCTCTATTTTTATTATAATTTTGTTCTATAAAGAATATTTGAAGAGTCATTTTGTGTATACTCATTAATCATTTTCAGAACCCTTATTGGAAGATCACACGATACCCGTAGTAGACATTCCGTCCAAATTTGTGACACAAGTACGGCTTCGATTGAGTCGAAATATTCAACATTTTCCATTTTTACCTCTAATGAAGATGGAGGATTTGTACCAAGTAGAAAGAGTCGGTAAGGATCATTAGTTTAGTCAGCCAATTATTATTATCATTATTATAGAGAGAATTATGGTGTGTTTAACTTATATCGAATTTTACATGTATTAATTATTATTGCAGTTCGCTGTGCTGACAAATCTGACTCAATAACCATTCGAACAAATCTAGAGGATTTAGATAGAGACAAAAGAAAAATTCTGGAATCGAGAGGATTCTGGTTACCTGCGGTAAAATTAACAACTATATAACGCTACTGTAAAATGTTCGACCGTTGATTCGGGCTGCTTTGGCACTGATCATTTTATCTTTTCTAATATTTATTATACGATCCTTAAAACAACAACAACCAATGAAGTTTTTGGTGGATAAGAATACTGAATTAAGTATTGCTAATGCATATACTAATGGCAGTATTATTTTATTTTAGGCTTCAAAGGTCAGCCGGTTCTGGCCAAAAGGTAAGAAAATCTCGACTTAATTTTCATGAAAATAACTTAACAAAATAATGTTATTTTCACATTTTACATTTATTTTTCATAGGTCGCGTGTTTTATACAAATGAGGATTTAAGCAAGACTATTTGGGTCAACGCTCAGGATCATTTGGTAAAAAAAGCTATTTTAAATAATATTACACTTTGAGACAATAATACATTACTAATGAAGTTGTGTATGTGCAACATTTTATTACAGGATATTGTTGTCATGTCCATTTACGGGAAATAAATGCCAATCTTTAGAAGTTTATACGAGATTTATCAGAAGTTGTCCGACTCAATGGAGTTTCATTCCAACGCAACACTAGGTTCCTTTCTTCTTTTTTTGAAAAAAAACATGTTTTCAAAAAATGTGACCTAACTTTTAGATTGGATGCTATAATCGTATTAATATTCGCACAGGTTTTCTCACTGTCGATCCTTTTCGATCTGGCTCTGGGCTGAATGTAAATATACTAACTTTATGCACGCAGTTATAAAAATAGATTGTCAATATGCCGAATGGTCAGTGAACTAACCAGATAATTGATTTTTTTTCAGGTGAATTTCACAGTTCGACTCCCGTCACTGATGAAGGAACGTTCAGAGCTTGTGTCAAAATGTGAAGAATTGAACCTCTACATTGTGTGGAAAGGAAGCTCTGACTACGTTGAGTTGGAGAACAAGATATCTTTATTGAATGAAATTGAATTATTAACCAACGTGGCCAATGCTATAAATACACTAATTGATTTAGAACAAACGAGATCAAGAGAGCTATTTTTATTAGAACAAAAACAAAAGAAATTATTAAAATGACTGGATTTGTGGCGCTCCCAAATATTATATTATTGTTATTTTTGTGTGAATTTTATTGTCGTATTCCACTGCCGGCACCAACTTACTCTTGTACTTTATACAAACGACACGACTTTGGACGTGTTCGCATGCATACATCGTACAAGTTTGTTCTCTGTCCTTTTTAATTATCCAAAAAGGTAAGAAGCCAATGGCAGTGGACATATTTTTACAGAAATTAAAAGAAATTTATTTGGTCTTGTTCTTTTAGGTGACAACCAGTTCCCAGCTATATGGAGTGAAGAAGGAAAGTATTTGGCATCCGTTCTTGGAGATGCTCTCGTCAAGGGTCTCACTCAAGTCAGCCAAGAACGGCCAGAAGATCCAGTCGAATATCTTGCAAATTTCCTTAGAAGATATGGGAAAGATTCAAAAGCTAAAAGAGCCGAGTCTCCGGCATATGACGACGGTGACATTCAAACGGTGATTAATTATTCCGTAGCATGTATTACAGAAAAATTATAATACTGCTTATGTAAGTACATGTCGTCCATTTGGTTATTTTTTAGGCTGCAGATGCTGCCACTATAACAACAATGGCACTTCATCCATACGGATCTCGTGGACAAAGTCTAGAAGAAGTTGAGGAACAGACGGAAGAGCCGACGACGGATGATGCCCCAACAGAAAACTACGAAAATTCTGAAGAGCCAGTCAATGAAGAATCTTCTGACGAGATTCCTCCACCACCCACTGACGACCCAGAAGAAGGAGAGGAAGCGGACACTGAAGCTGTTGAGGGAGATGTTGAACCTTCGGAAGAAACTCCGGTTCCAATTGAAGAACCTGCCACTGAAACTTCGACGGCGGAAGTAATGGAAGAAGAAACGCAGGGTGATCACACTGTTGAGACTGAGGAAGTAGAAACTACGGCTAATGATGAGGATGAAGAGGAAGAGGATGAAGAACAAAAACGGGGTATTCTTCGTCTTGAAGCTAAACTACAGAATAGTGCTGAAGATGAAGATGCTATTTTCCAAGTACATGATGAAAGGGATGAAGAAGTACCAGGGGGTGGTCAACGTGATGGTACATATTTAATCATGCTTTCTCAAATTTAAAAATCACTCTCAAGATGTACATATAATCAAATATAATGTCTAAATTTCAGAGCGAGGTCAAAGTGTTTTACATTTATCAGCGGCCAGGCCAGGAGGGTCTCAAACCCTACTGGCATTTCTTCAGAATCCTACAGTTAGTAATTTAGTTGTCTAACATTTTTGTCAGTTCTTAATGGCTGAGAATAAAACAATTGTCATTCTATTATTTGTGTGTAGGTTAGTCTGGGTTGGAGAGACGAGAGACTGAAGACAGCTCGAGACGTGGCAGGTAATATTTGAGCAATGTTGACAAAAGCCATGCCATTTCATTCAAACTTACTATACACATGAGTCATGAATATACATACATACCTATGTATATCTCTCTATTTTAATTTTTAGAAACCCTCCACCGATCAGAAAATGTGCAAACTATAGGTAAGCATAATTGAATATGGATTGAGCATACTAGATATTGACGATGAATCAATATAAATATAAGATGATGATGTGGGGATTATTTTGACTTTTTTGAACCCACAGACTCTTACATCGTGAGTAGGGCTGCAGCAGGGGATTTGGCAATTCTGGAAAAACTTATGGTGGATGGTTATGATCACATAATTGACACAGAAGATTCGAACAAGATCAATATTAGTGAGGTTGTTGAGAAGGCAGGACATGAAGATATTCTCCAATTTCTCAAATCTATTCCACATTTCCAAGAAAACTTTGCAAATTTACTGGCAAGTATTCGTATTGGTGATTTAGATCGTGTCAAAGAAATCCTGACGGAGGGTGAGCAGTTTCCTTCGTCTCATATACTATGCATGATCAAAACAATAGGGAGTAACTGTAAACATGAAAGCTTTTGAAATAACAACATTGACATTCTGTCTTACATCTCATACCTTTACAGATCCTAGACTAGCAGTTACAATGGGGGCAAATGGGAGAACTCCTCTACATGTAAATATAATTTCCTTACTTTACAATAACTTGAGATTACAATAATATTATGGGCACATTTCCAAATGATTTAAAAATGAAATGTGTAAAATGTGATATTCCATTAAATCTAAACTTATTTTAGGTTGCTGTGCTCTGTGAAGAATATCCAATTGTACAGTATATTGCTCAGCAATTCCCAGATGCACTGAGGAGGGGTGACAATGTAATGAAAGTGTTGCCTATAAACTCACATTTTTATTTTCCAAACACGATCACAAATCTGATTTGTTTTTGTCTTTCGTCTGTCACACAGTTGGAACGGACTTCCCTTCACTATGCTATGGGAATTGAAAAGGTTGAAAAAATGACAAGAATTTTAGGTAAGGGAATAGTAACAACCACAACAAAGATGTATTTAATGAAAAGACATTGTGCATTATATAATGACATAGTTTAATGCTCCCACAATGTAAACACTGCTAGATACCTGCGTGCATGTATTAATTACGTCTCTTTGTCATTCTTTGTAGTTCGGATGGGAGCGAAAAGAGTTTTAAAAGATATTGTAAGTACATAAGAAATGTATTTTTTGAAAAACCAAATCTTTTACTGTGATGTCAACTCATAAGTTTGCAACTTGTAATTTGTACAATCAGCCTAATCCACGAATCTTTTATCATGTAAAATTTACAGAAAGGTCGTCAGCCCAGTTACTATTTTATCAATCGAGAGGAAATAGCAAGTTTACAGGAACAAGAAAAAACATGAAGCTAGCGAGAACTGTCATTGCTATCTTCCTCTTCATGAGTCTTGCCATTGCGTTGGGTAATAAAAAATTGTTTCAAGCTCAAATATTTTTTTTCCAGGTTTATTTTCATTCCTCTTTTTCTGAACTATACCCATACAATAAATTTCCAATTACTTTTACAAGGAAAAAAAATTAAATGAATTATAAATTATGTTCGACATTCATTCTAACAGAAGTAGACGCAAAAAGAAGATATCCAAGATTTGGACCTATATTGGTGCATGACAAGAAAGTTGCCAGAAAGGGAAAGAAAGGTTAAGACAAGAAATATTCCTACTCATACATGTTTATATAAACACCTCATTTCATCCCCAACAACAACACTATCCTCCCCATCCAAGAATTTTTGAAGAATGGATGAAGTGTTGGTATAGATAGACCTCATTGAATATAATTTATACCAGAGAGAGATCACTTTTAACATGGATAAACAAAGTCTCGCTCGGAATTTTGACAGTAGACATCGTGATGTGTGGCCACCGTACGTGCCACATTTCTTTTTCTCCGCCTATTAAAAAATATGAATATACCAGAAAAAAATAATTAATAATTGTTACTCAACCAAGTTATATGATACAATTTATTTTAGAAGACTCAAAATACACATAATATTTGAAATATAGTCGTGTCGCATTTCCTTTACACAAGCACTACATACAGGAACATGAAAATCATTAATGATTTGCACTGACCTCTTTGTCATGTATCCACTGGATGGAGATGGTCGGCCAAGTCTTTTCAGTCGGGGATCAATAACATAAGCGGCCTGAATGCACATTTCTAAATTATGTAAGTCTGTTACTGCGGACGGCGTGAGCAATAACTGATAAATCCGTGTATCCAAATTTGGATAGAACCTTCAAAAGAAAAAAATATTAATCTTTTAAGATTCAGACATATACTTCTATTGTTGTCAACAATAGTACAAAAGAAGGATGACATTGTACCATAATTTTCGAATTTCCCTAGTAAACAGATTTTCCATAGCTTGTTCCCACTTGTGAAACATTAAATAGGACTCTTCAAAGTCGTCAAAGCACACATTCTGAATCATATCTACAATTTTCCAAACAGCCTCAATGACAAAATGATGCTTGTGTTGAAAAAATTCTTCACCAACGTCTACAGTTTCATTAATACAGTAAGATGATCCAGGAGGATGTGGCACACATGCACCAACCAACTAGAAATTAAGAAGGGCATTAAATTCATTCCCTAAAATCTATTTGGGATATTTTGTATAATTAGTACCTTATCAAAGGACCCACAACCGTCATTATCATCAACGCCGTACATGGGTAATGGATTATTATTTGCTCTCTTGTTACAACTGTCTAATATTTCTTTGATATCATAAAAATCTTCCTCCTTGACATCTTCGGGAGAATAATGTTGTTGCTGTTGATGAACCATGATGAACAAATCAGTGGCTTGATCCAAGAACAGTTGATTCACAAATTGAGATGGACACTTTTTCTGTGTAATTTGTTTCATAACATCATATAATTCGAAAGCATATCTTGGTACAAGGTGTGACACATCTGGTCTCTCTACATCCTTCACTTGTCTAGTCCTTGCCCACGTGTTGAGATAACGATTTAGAAATTTATTACGTTCATCTCGAATCTCCCCGACTGTTCTTTTCTTACAGTCCTTCATATCCTGTATTAAGGATTCATTGCTTGACAATCATAAAAGAAAATTCAAGTATTAGAACATTGTACTCTCAAGATAAAATGAATACATTTTGTCTGCTTCTTTAATGCTTACTCGGCTTCCTTGTCAGTAATGGCTGGACCAAGATGATTGACATTCGGCGGATGTGAAGATTTGCAAGAAAGGGAGCACTCAGCTGTAAATATAAAAAAGATAGGAATGAACCCACTCACACACAAAAATTGATTAGACTAATTCACACCAGCATACTGTACATAATATATTTTCTTGATTTCTTTCTTCCTCTCAAGTATTACACAGATTTCATAACTTTTTCCCTTGAATTTCATATTTTTTAATAAAGAAAGAAAAGGTGTCAAAAACATACACAGCTCCTTTTGTTGAATCACATCATAACAACTCTGTACTTTGAGTTCAACTCCTCCATCAGGACAAGTGGGCTGTACCTCAATCTGAATGTATCCTGTTTGCCACACTGGATTCTCAGCTCGATAAATTCGACAAACTTGCTTCCCTTCTCCTCTATTCTTGGCATCCTTTGGTTGAATACAAATTCGATTATCGACAAAATATGCCTTCCCATTCACGACATACAATTTATTTGTTAGAGTCTCGACTCTAGTGCCGAGTCCATAAGTGTCCCACACTTGGTAGTCTGTCTCTTTCAGTCCAAAAATTGCACCAGTGTCATTCACTAGTGATCCTATTGATCCACTCAGTCTCAGTCCACTCACAACATACTCGTTTTGTTGTAAAGTAGAACAACCTAGAACAATAAAATTACATTACATTTAAACTCAATCCTAAAAATTTTAAATGAAATTAGTCAATGAATTTCTAAACTATAACTGTTCACCTTCTTCCATAAAGCCATCAAACACAGCACAATTATCAATCCACATACGGTACCTATTAAAATGCATTGCCAGTATTGAGTAATTAGCAGACAGTATAGTATTTTGAAAATAATTTGCACTGATTGCTAAACTAATAATTTGTATAGTTACTCACGCTCCCCTGATACATACACAGGAGGGTGGTTTCCTGAAAGAAAATTCTATAAATTATACATGAATTATAGAAA